>JAODUO010000457.1:157500-200000 GCA_025642075.2 Ridgeia piscesae
TATCAGGATCACTAGGAAACTCATATTTTTCAACCAATCAGTGCCGTTCTTTGGGTATTTGCAGTACAAAGCGGGTACCCCCAAGCTAAATTGAAATCAAAGATGGCGTCGAGTTGCAAAGATCGTTAAATGTTGACGTATTTTGAAGGACAACTCCGCTAATTTACTTCATACTGGTGATGACAAGAACGCAGACAAGTGGATAGACAATATAAGATGGACGGTTATGGTATTTGATGCGACATTTGTCCGTGAAGATATACTTTGAAGCCATCAAAGTGGGTCAACCGACAACAGCATCAATGTTCGCCCACCTCGCTCCACGCCGTATTTTTGGCGCCAAACAAAGTTAAGATTATTTCCAACGACGGTAACTACTTCATAAATAAAGTAACATTGAAATGTTGACCATAGTTGTTACTTTAGAGTACTTCTTTATTAGTTATAAGAATTGAGCAACAGAATTATACATCGTTGACAGAAAATATTTCAAAAATTTGCATAATTCCGCTCAGCGGCGCCACACGTTGGCGATTCAATCGACTGACATGGGGGTATTACAAACAATTTTACATAATGAGATTATTATCCAAGATATGTGGACAAGTTGTATACCTTTATTTGCAGCAGAGACTAATGCATAAAATAAACTCAACTTGCTCGTTGACATGTTGCCTCCTTCATGGCGAAAATATCGGGTGAAAAGACATGTGACAAACCTCAACATAGGTTTGAATTTATTGGGCATAATTTGCCATATGTCACATATAATATATATGATAAAATTATGAGTTTGTCGATGCGACTGTATAGTTTATTTTATCTACTTTCTAAAGGTATATCACATTTAAAAATTGATTGAGAAATAATAAAGTTATGTCCATTTTAAATGAAGGCATGTCATTTTTTAATGCTGACAGATTGGTTTGAGGAAATGATCAGGAACTGGCTGCAACTCGTCTGCACTAGCTTCAGGATAAAATGGGTTAAAATCGATTTTGCTCCATAACAGTGATCTTATAAAGCATTAATTATACAGAATGTTGTCAGCACCGGGATACGCCACTCAGAGTGTTTTCTGTGTGTCATGGAAATAATGTCCTCTGTAACATGGCGATGGCATTTTTCATTTTTTTAAAGTGCCTTGAATTTATCATATCATAGTTTAATGATGGATTTTCCTAATGACCTCTTTATCTCAGTGAAATAGTTGCCATGTCACATAGAGCAAAAACCAAGGTCAGTACAATAATCATAATAAAACTTTATTTTGACACCACCAAAATGGATATATGCATGATAATTGTAAATAGCTAAACATTAAGATGATAAGTATACATATACTTATTAAATAATAGTAGTAATAGTAATAATAAATAGTAATGATACACTGCAAAACATAAAACCTGTATAAAATACACTATATATAAATTATATTCAGTTTATATTTACAGATTAAATAATATTCTTTATTTATTAAAATTATTAGACATGTGAAATTAAAAACAAAACACTAATACCAGCTATACTACAATAATATTAACAAAATAAATAAGATTAATAAAATATATTAAAACGAAACAAAAGTGAGCTAACTATAACATGTATTTTAATCTCATTCCCACACAATGTATAATTTCTGTTGTTACCATTTATGGTAAGCCGATATTTTATGGTAAAGCAAACATCATTTTATGTTTAGCTTACCAATAGTCATTAATAATTATAATTATGTTCTGTTTCAGCCACTCTTATCATTAACATACTCGAGGTGAATGACAAAGCTCCAGAGTTCCGCACCCCTTGGACAGTGGACCACCCTGTGATACCCCTGCGGGTGAAGGAGGGTGAGCCAAAGGGGTCCTACGTGACCACTCCTGTAGCCACGGACCCTAACGATGCCATTGACCAGTACAAGATCATTTCTGACCCAGGCGGATTCTTCACAATCAACAACATCACAGGTCAGCTGATGTCACATGTTTACTTTCTTCACAATCAACAACATCACAGGTCAGCTGATGTCACATGTTTACTTTCTTCACAATCAACAACATCACAGGTCAGCTGATGTTACATGTTTACTTTCTTCACAATCAACACCATCACAGGTCGGCTGATGTCACATGTTTACTTTCTTCACAATCAGCAGCATCACAGGTCAGCTGATGTCACATGTTTACATTCTTCACAATCAACAACATCACAGGTCAGCTGATGTCACATGTTTACTTTCTTCACAATCAACAACATCACAGGTCAGCTGATGTCATGTTTATTTTCTTCACACTCAACAACATCGCAGGTCGGCTGATGTCACGTGTTTACTTTCTTCACAATCAACAACATCACAGGTCAGCTGATGTCATGTTTATTTTCTTCACAATCAACAACATCACAGGTCAGCTGTAGTCACGTTTACTTTCTTCACAATCAACAACATCACAGGTCAGCTGATGTCACATGTTTACTTTCTTCACAATCAACAACATCACAGATCAGCTGATGTCACATGTTTACTTTCTTCACAATCAACAACATCACAGGTCAGCTGTAGTCACGTTTACTTTCTTCACAATCAACAACATCACAGGTCAGCTGATGTCACATGTTTACTTTCTTCACAATCAACAACATCACAAGTCAGCTGATGTCACATGTTTACTTTCTTCACAATCAACAACATCACAGGTCAGCTGATGTCACGTGTTTACTTTCTTCACAATCAACAACATCACAGGTCAGCTGAGGTCACGTGTTTACTTTCTTCTGTTCTGTCGTTGGTGCATGTGGTCTCTTGAAGTGAAGTGACAATAATAATAAAATCTTTACTTTTGCACATTAAAATGGCAATGGTAAACTATAAAAAATATAGAAATATCCATAATAATACAGTTTATATCATCATTATATAAAATCTGACATATCTTTGATCCATTTCTAATGTCTATCTTTTCCGATAAAACATTCACAATTCAATACCATGTAATATTACTTTATTTTCGCCTGAAGTTAAATTTATGTGCAGTGTCTGAAAAAAAATGTATTAAAAAATAAGTACCCGGTACATAAAAACACAAATAAATGCAATATTAAAACAGTTTCTAAATCATAGTTATGATAAGAAATTGCATAATTGCCTAATATTCTATAAGTATGGTTATCACAGGTGTTTTTCCATTACCCTGGGTCATCCTCTCACCAAAGGGGTAGTAATCATTAGCAGGAAGTTCACTGAATCATGTCTTACAATTCATTAATGTACACGGTCAGACCTTGTTATATAGTCACCTCTGTCAAACAACCACCGCACAATTAAGGTCACTCTAGCATGAGACCACACTTTGTCCCTAATAGTAAAGTGTACGAAATTAGTCCTGCTAATATGGTCACCTGCTAGTAAGGTCACCTTGCCATTCAGGTCATGTTGGCCTGTCCCAAAGGTGACCTTAATAGCAAGGTTCCATTGTATAATGATAATGTGATTGATTGGAGAATTTTTTTTAATACATACATTTATTCTGGGTAAAGTACAATTGATACATAGAAATAAATAGCTTTTAAAAAGTAAATACATTTAAAGTATGAGTGGATAAAATGAAATATGGCAAAAATTTAGATAAAGTTAACTAATAAGTTAAGAAAATATAATAAATAAATAAATATGTAAGTCTTGATAAAAAAGCACCGTTTTGCAATATATAGTGTTTCAGCCCTTCTACTCTACATGGCCCCAGTTACAATATCAGTGCAATTGCACATACATTGAGTCTGATCTCTAATGGATCCACTGGTTCTGCCCCTGTAGGCGTGGTCACTGTCAGGAAGCCACTGGACTATGAGACATCTCAGACTGCCGTGTTTGTGGTGACTGCAACGGACAACGGTCATCCTCAGCTCACATCCACTGCCACCATCAACATCGCAGTGGAGAACATCAATGACGAAACCCCCAGATTTCAAAAGGTATCCGTGTCCCCGCCAGGAGACGTGTATCCGTGTCCCCACCAGGAGACGTGTATCCGTGTCCCCCGCCAGGTGATGTGTATCTGTGTCCCTGCCAGGAGACGTGTATCCGTGTCCCCACCAGGAGACGTGTATCCGTGTCCCCCCGCCAGGTGACGTGTATCTGTGTCCCTGCCAGGAGACGTGTATCCGTGTCCCCACCAGGAGACGTGTATCCGTGTCCCCCCGCCAGGTGACGTGTATCTGTGTCCCTGCCAGGAGATATGTATCCGTGTCCCCCCGCCAGGTGACGTGTATCTGTGTCCCTGCCAGGAGATGTGTATCCGTGTCCCCACCAGGAGACGTGTATCCGTGTCCCCCCGCCAGGTGACGTGTATCTGTGTCCCTGCCAGGAGACGTGTATCCGTGTCCCCCCGCCAGGTGACGTGTATCTGTGTCCCTGCCAGGAGATGTGTATCCGTGTCCCCCGCCAGGAGACGTGTATCCGTGTCCCCGCCAGGAGATATGTATCCGTGTCCCCCGCCAGGAGACGTGTATCCGTGTCCCCCCGCCAGGAGACGTGTATCCGTGTCCCTGCCAGGAGATATGTATCCGTGTCCCCCGCCAGGAGACGTGTATCCGTGTCCCCCCGCCAGGAGACGTGTATCCGTGTCCCTGCCAGGAGATATGTATCCGTGTCCCCCGCCAGGAGACGTGTATCCGTGTCCCCCCGCCAGGAGACGTGTATCTGTGTCGCTGCCAGGAGATGTGTATCCGTGTCCCCGCCAGGATATGTGTATCCGTGTCCCCGCCAGGATATGTGTATCCGTGTCCCCGCCAGGATATGTGTATCCGTGTCCCCGCCAGCAGACATGTATCCGTGTCCCTGCCAGGAGACGTGTATCCGTGTCCCCGCCAGTAGATGTGTATCCGTGTCCCCGCCAGGAGACATGTATTCATGTCCCCACCAGGATACGTCAACGAAACTGGTCAAAATTATTTGGAATACTGTTTTGGTGTGACCTTTCATGGAGATGGAGATGCCAGATGTTACTGGTTGTGATGTTAAATTGTCCATTTTTCTGTACATTGGGGAAGGTTTATTCATCCTTAATCTTTAGAAAAGTTAACTCAAGTTTCTTGCGGGGCTCAGTTTACAAAATCCATACTACTGCATTGTTTGTTGGCCAGAATATGTTCTGATAAAAGTATGTTATGACCGCGCCATGTTGCATGTGAACAGGATATATATTTGTGGCCTTGGCATAAACAGACAAAATCAATACAACCACATCATCACATCATAACCACATCATCACGTCATTCTTCTGCATGTGCGTATTAAAGTTTAGTGCATATACAGCATAGAACATTCATCAGTTTGTTTGGATTCCTACCGTAAACACTGATTTAAAGTTGCATCTGTAATTGAGGCCATACCCCAATTGAGATCATTTTTATGATGTGTGAGGTTTCCTTTCTTGGTTACATGTGTGCCAACTGTCACCTGGTACCCAGTGCACATCCGTGTCTACAGGTCATGAGTCTAAGTTTTCCATTCATTCACTTCGCAGCCATTCTACCGGGTGCGACTGATGGAGAACTCGCCGGCGGACACGTACGTGCCAGTGACCATACGTGCCACAGATGCGGACCTGGGAGATTACGGAGACGTGCGATATTCTCTCAAAGATCCGCACAACAGATTCACAATTGACCCAAAATATGTACGTAGAGTATAGGTATTTTACCACTGCCTACTAGGGAGACACTGTGGCATTATATATATCAGATATATATATCAGATATATATACCAAATATACATACCAGATATATATATATATATATATATATATATATATATATATATATATATATATATGTCATTGTAGCCAGATCTGATATATGTGGTGAGCGCTAAGGCAGATTTAACAGTAAACCTATAACAGGATTTACAACTTGAATGTTGCACTTGCAAAATGTTTATGACATAAACAAAACATTAAGATTCTTAACCAGCTTTATTCGATGGATGCATGCAGCAAGTGAGTACTGTTTGTCTTTTGTCATTTGCCACTGGTATCTTGTCATTGCAATGATTGCTGACCTGTGCAGGGAACCATCCGTGTCGCCAAGGGTGCTGTGTTGGACCGTGAGAAACAGGTGGAGACGTTGCCTGTCATTACCATCATGGTGGAGGTCCGGGACAGCCCCAATCACCCCAGTGAAAGCAAATATGCCTCGGTGCCAGTAAGTCAGATTAGTGCCTCTTGGGACAGTCATGATGGTAGATGTCAGTGTGTTCACTTCAGTGTTCTACAGTCGTGATGGTAGATGTCAGTGTGTTCAGTTCAGCGTTCTACAGTCATGATGGTAGATGTCAGTGTGTTCAGTTCAGTGTTCTACAGTCGTGATGGTAGATGTCAGTGTGTTCAGTTCAGTGTTCTACAGTCATGATGGTAGATGTCAGTGTGTTCAGTTCAGTGTTCTACAGTCATGATGGTAGATGTCAGTGTGTTCAGTTCAGTGTTCTACAGTCGTGATGGTAGATGTCAGTGTGTTCAGTTCAGTGTTCTACAGTCATGATGGTAGATGTCAGTGTGTTCTGTTCAGTGTTCTACAGTCATGATGGTAGATGTCAGGGTGTTGAGTTCAGTGTTCTACAGTCATGATGGTAGATGTCAGTGTGTTCAGTTCAGTGTTCTAAAGTCATGATGGTAGATGTCAGTGTGTTCAGTTCAGTGTTCTACAGTCATGATGGTAGATGTCAGTGTGTTCAGTTCAGTGTTCTACAGTCGTGATGGTAGATGTCAGTGTGTTCAGTTCACTGTTCTACAGTCATGATGGTAGATGTCAGTGTGTTCTGTTCAGTGTTCTACAGTCATGATGGTAGATGTCAGTGTGTTCAGTTCAGTGTTCTACAGTCGTGATGGTAAATGTCAGTGTGTTCAGTTCAGTGTTCTACAGTCATGATGGTAGATGTCAGTGTGTTCAGTTCAGCGTTCTACAGTCATGATGGTAGATGTCAGTGTGTTCAGTTCAGCGTTCTACAGTCATGATGGTAGATGTCAGTGTGTTCAGTTCAGTGTTCTACAGTCATGATGGTAGATGTCAGTGTGTTCAGTTCAGTATTCTACAGTCATGATGGTAGATGTCAGTGTGTTCAGTTCAGTGTTCTACAGTCGTGATGGTAGATGTCAGTGTGTTCAGTTCAGTGTTCTACAGTCATGATGGTAGATGTCAGTGTGTTCAGTTCAGTGTTCTACAGTCATGATGGTAGATGTCAGGGTGTTCAGTTCAGTGTTCTACAGTCGTGATGGTAGATGTCAGTGTGTTCAGTTCAGTGTTCTACAGTCATGATGGTAGATGTCAGTGTGTTCAGTTCAGTGTTCTACAGTCGTGATGGTAGATGTCAGTGTGTTCAGTTCAGTGTTCTACAGTCGTGATGGTAGATGTCAGTGTGTTCAGTTCAGTGTTCTACAGTCGTGATGGTAGATGTCAGTGTGTTCAGTTCAGTGTTTTTTGTTTTTACTGAATAATTGTACTTGTACTCAAGGAGAACAAAGAACATCTTTCCCAAGACACTTTCACATTTGACACTTATAGGTGACTCTTTATCACAGGACATTTTCCTTTAGGACACATTCTCACTTGACACTCCTAGGTGACACTTCCCCATAGGACACCTTGCCACTAGATACTTTCTCTCAGGACAAATTTCACAGGACAATTTCCTACTGGACACTTTCTTAACAGACTTCCCTATACTACACATTTGCGCTGGACACTTTCATATTAGACATTTTCACACAGGACAGTTTCTCAATGGACAGTTTTCCCCTGGATATTTCTACTATAATCATGAAACTTGTAAAGTGCTGTTGCAACAATTGTTGTGTAAAATGACAGGTGAAAAACAGTTGTACAGTTAGTTGTTCATTGTGAAAGAGCTGGAGTCTGAAGTCTTGAGTCTGGGGAACCCAGTTGATAAGTGGGCAGTAGAAATTATTTCATAATATGTTGCATTGCCACTTCGATGCCAGTGACGAATATGTGATGTCCACTAGGTGCTTATCACGCTGGAGGATGCCAATGACAATACACCAAGGTTTGGGTCCCAAGACTACTATGACGTCGTCCCTCCCACGGTGCCAGTCCACACGAGGTGTGTTCAGCTGACTGCAGATGATGCTGACATCGGGGAGAACGCAAGACTCGTCTTCTACAAGATCAGTGGTGACCGCGATGGTGAGACAGTGAACTAGTGTAATAGCAATTAATAGAAATCAAGACTTCTACAGTAGGAAATAATAATTATTATTGTAGAATATCATCTTAGAGAGGTCACGTCTAACAAAATATCAATATAAGCCAGGGATATCATCAACACTAGCTGAGGGAGGTCACTATGACGTGTCAACACGCCAGGGCGAACACTTCATACATGTGAGTCAACATCAACTTATGATGACCTCCACACCTGCCCGCCTTACTCAAATGTCCATGTAATTCAGAAAGAGTGTTTCCTACATGTGCCAATGTTGTCAGAAATAAACTGTCAACTCTGTTCCTTTTGCTCCAAAGGGTTATTCCAGGTGAATGCAACGACGGGGGCAGTGACAGTGGCAGCACCACTCAACCAACGTCCTGGCATCTACAACATCACAGTCGGGGTGAGAGACAGTGGCTCCCCCGAACAGCGCCATACCACGGCAGTCGTCCACATCACAGTGCTGGAGGGGAACAATGCCGCCCCAACCTGGGTGTTTCCCAACGCAACCTACGGAACTGTCCGGGTGCTGGAGGTCAGTCCAGTTCTCTTTATAGCTGGTAGATCCATCACATGATCTGTTGCCTAGCAACCAGCCCCAGCAAGCTTACTGAGATGTCTGCCAAGAATGTGAAGCTGTGGTATTCGTTGTGAATTTCCTGCCCAACTGTTTGCCTTTTGCAGCCGAAACAGGAAAAGTAATGAAATGAGAATATGATATGAGAATGTTTCATGTGGGAGATGCTGTATGTAATGTATATTTAAACACAGTTGCTATGACGAAGCTTTATTTACAATTATGCTGTCAAACTTTGGTTCCATCAGTTTATTAGATCGTTTTGTGAGTAACAGATAGCTGATTCTTTCTAAAAATCCGACTATAAAATGTGCTGTTTCTCACTAGTTTGCATCCAATGATAAGGAGCCTTGTAACAGATGACTTCATTGGCCCCACCGTAATCACAATCTGTGACTTGTGAGAATGCAATTTGCAGTAAAATGGCTGCATTGTGCAAATGTAGGAAGTCAAAAAAGTAGTTTGTTTTATTGCTTACCATCACCATTAATTACTCCCTAAAAAGTAAGTTATTTTACAGTATCTAGTCCTTAGGCCTATTCAGTGAAACTTTGACACTTCTTTCCCTCCTCAAACGAGGACCATCTCAACTTATCTGGGAAGTATTTAGCCCTACTGCAATTAACATGTAAAGAGTACTCCCTAATTGTGTGCTGCAAAATGCATCATCAGGTGCATTAGTCGTAGAGCTGTACATGGCTCAGTCTCCTAACATGTCTCAACTGTCACCACCTCTGCTCCTAGAACATGTACCTGGGCTTGGAGGTGACACAGGTGACAGCCATTGACAAGGATGATGGTGACAACGGACGTGTGAGCTACAGCTTCTACTACAACGACAAGTATGTGTCCCAGACACCTGAGTTCAGCATCAATGCGATCACGGGGGTGATCACCGCTCGCAGGGTGTTTGATCGCGAGGAGACCGATTCATACATTGTAAGTGGCAGACATTCTTTGTAATAATAATAAACATTATATTCAGATAGTAACCTTAAAAACACATTTTGTCTTCCTATGAGTCATAAATGTAATTTTTTTTGAAATGTTAAACAATTTAATTTAGTTATTAAGTTTAAGTAAATAGTATATTGTAAAATGCAAAATTAAACATCATCTACTGTCAGCACATTTATTCTGTATGATAATAGTAATTGTGACACTTCTATAGTGCCTATGTCCTTGAAAATTCAAACTCAAAGGCACAACAAACAAAATCTAGCATAATCATAAACAGGGCCACGCAAAAGTCATCATTAGAGCATGGAACTGCCGAAAATATATGGTACAAAAGCAAATTCAAACAAATGTGTTTTGATTTTTTTACAAAAGATAGTTATAGTTTTAGAAGATATAATTGAAATAGGGAGTTTATTCCTTGATTGGCGCAGCTACAGAGAAAGCACATTGCCAATATTGAGCTTAGTTTGAGGAACAAAATGTTGTTTGGATATGGATGGTCTAGGGGTCCTAGAGATATCAGAGAGATATAGCAGATTAACTAACTATTTCAATTGTTGGGCAGAATGAATACGGTATTACCAGTAAACAATTTAAATTTAATTTGATATACAACTAGAAGCTAATGCAACTGCTTAAGTAGTGGTAATGATGGTGAGAAATGAGGGGCCTTAAGTATCACACTTGCTAAACAATTCTGTATACATTGTAGTTTAGATAAGTCTCTTATGGTTATGTTGTTTTGAAGTGAGTTACAACGTGTTTGTGTGTACAGTTGGAGCTGGTGGCCCACGATGCAGGGTATCCTCCATTCAGGAGCACGGAGTACCTTACTGTCAACATCATCGACGTTGACGACCATGATCCACAGTTTCCACAATACCAGGTCAGTACAGTGTCACTTCCTAGCCACTGACACAGCATCAGTACAGTGTCACTTCCTAGCCACTGACACATCGTCAGTACAGTGTCACTTCCTAGCCATTGATACAGCATCAGTATAGTGTCACTTCCTAGCCACTGACACAGCATCATTACAGTGTCACTTCCTAGCCACTGACACAGCATCAGTACAGTGTCGCTTCCTAGCCACTGACACAGCATCAGTACAGTCACTTCCTAGCCACTGACACAGCTTCAGTACAGTGTCACTTCATAGCCACTGATATAGTGTCAGTATAGTGTCACTTCCTAGCCACTGACACAGCATCAGTACAGTGTCACTTCCTAGCCACTGACACAGCATCAGTACAGTGTCACTTCCTAGCCACTGACACATCGTCAGTACAGTGTCACTTCCTAGCCATTGATACAGCATCAGTACAGTGTCACTTCCTAGCCATTGATACAGCATCAGTACAGTGTCACTTCCTAGCCACTGACACATTGTCAGTATAGTGTCACTTCCTAGCCACTGACACAGCATCAGTACCGTGTCACTTCCTAGCCACTGACACAGCATCAGTACAGTGTCACTTCCTAGCCACTGACACATCGTCAGTACCGTGTCATTTCCTAGCCACTGACACAGCATCAGTACAGTGTCACTTCCTAGCCACTGACACAGCATCAGTACAGTGTCACCTCCTAGCCACTGACACAGCATCAGTACAGTGTCACCTCCTAGCCACTGACACAGCATCAGTACAGTGTCACTTCCTAGCCACTGACACAGCGTCAGTACAGTGTCACTTCCTAGCCACTGACACAGCATCAGTACAGTGTCACTTCCTAGCCACTGACACAGCATCAGTACAGTGTCGCTTCCTAGCCACTGACACATCATCAATACAGTGTCACTTCCTAGCCACTGACACAGCATCAGTACAGTGTCACTTCCTAGCCACTGACACAGCATCAGTACAGTGTCGCTTCCTAGCCACTGACACAGCATCAGTACAGTGTCACTTCCTAGCCACTGACACAGCGTCAGTACAGTGTCACTTCCTAGCCACTGACACAGCCAACCAGTTGTTGTGACAAGATGTGTCAAGCTTTTAAAATAGCCACTTCATCTGTGGATTTGTCAGATAGTCCATCGTATATTGTGTTGAAAATCTGGCCGCAGCTGCTTTTCTTTGCGGCATAAACAAGTTTAAGCAAGAAATGCATACTTGGTTGGTCTCAGTTTGTAATTGTAATGTAATGGGGAAAAGGGAATTAATTATGTAATTGTAACACTTCTATAGGTAAATATTATTGGTCAGAAGAAGCTTTAAGTGCATGTTATGAGAGTGATGCAAATGTAAATGTTTATTAATTTATATAGCACCATATTTATATAATAATATTCTATGGTGCTGTACAATACAAGACAAGGCGCAATGAAAGTTGATAGAAATATTCAACATGATACATATATATTTATATTAATATACAAGAGTAAAATAAAATAAATATAATAGATAAATAGATTATTTAATTAATAATAAATATGTAAAAAATCATAAATAAATAATAAAAAAAGTAAAATTAATAATTCAAGTACAAACACATGACATAGTATAAATAATTATATAACAAGTGTAAAACTCTGATGTGAGTTCCTGTTGTGTTTCGGTAGAACTGCTGTACGATTCCATACCGCATGAGCTTGAATGAGACAACACCGGTTGGACAGGTTCTGGGCCGTGTGAAAGCCACGGACGAAGACGTGGGCAAACATGCCTTTACCACCTACACCATCGTTGGTACGCATGGCTGCTTAAAATTGACACTTTATGAATTTGAATATTTTTCTTGCATGACATTCAAATTACAGAATCTGTTTCAGGTGTATTTAAAGGTGATTTGTTGTGCAATGTAATGCAGGAGAGCATTTTTAGTTAAAGTTGTTGACCGTTGACACTTACTGGTGCATGACCCTACAGGTGGCGATCCAAAGGGAACGTTTAGAGTGAACAGTACGACTGGGATTCTGTACCTGAATAAGTCCCTCAACTATGAGATCCAGCGAGTGTACAGACTTTCAATCCGGGCGAGTAACCTGGAACGCACAGCTGAGTTGTCGATTCCTGCACACTGTCTGTGTCAAGATCCGTCCCTTGTCACTGTCCACGTCACTGTTCTTCTCAGCGGTGCCGCCGACCCGGCTTTCACCTACCAGAAGTATAACGCATGTGAGTGTCATCTTTTAGTTACTCTTATGCCGGTGACTTTTTTTTAATAGCGGTAATAATTTCCCACACAAAAATACGGAATCTGGTGAGTGTTTTCTAAAGATGTTTAATTGCCCTGGTTTTCCTGGCCTCACACCTGTAGGCTAAGTTCCTTCAGCTGTTGTCTTCGAATGATTTTGTGCCATTTTGGCTAATAGGCCAAGGAATCAGATGAATCTCGCATCGTTTCAGAGTACACTTTTATATCGCTCACACCGTCCTCCGTCATATTTCTGCTCATGGTCATTATTGTTGTCAGGGGAGAGGTTGGCCATGGTTACCATCATTTCTTTCTTCATGTTTTCTTTCCTAATTTTTGTCTTACTATGTTCTTTATCAACAGTCTTTAACTCCTATCTATTGCTGTTGTTCTCCATTCTCCTCCCACTTTTTCCAGATCTCTCTTAACGCAGTCCTCCCATCGCATTCTTGGTCTTCCTAGCCTGATTTTTCCATCCACCTTCTGGGCATCTGCTCTCTTTGCCAGTTTTCCTCTCCCATTCTTTTCACATGACCAGTACATTTCAACCTACTCCTCACCTCTGAGTAAAAACACCTAGACTCATGTCCGACATGTGTAGTACGTGTACATGCATTCTGTTTGTATGTCTCCAGGCATCGCAGTGGATGCCCCACTCAGTTCTCTGGTGACTGTGGTTGAAGCACGAGACCCAAACAGTAAGAGAGGCATGAATTACTCCATGACAACACTGAAGAGTATCAACACAGAAGACCCAGATAATGCGGTCCCGGCCAACGCAACCACCTTCTACATCGGCCCTTCTAATGGTAGTGTCTACACCAATGCCCTCATGACAAGGTACAAGGCGCACTACTTCAGCACCAGTGTCAAGGCGACCGGGCTGACTGGATCCAGCACGGCTAGCTTACGGGTGAGTAGGAATGGTCTCACTTGTACAATGACTTTGTTCGTTGGGAATGAAAGCCTTTACCTTGTGACCTCACGGGTGAGTATTTTGTGCACGTGCGTATGTGTGTGTGCAAGTGTCAGCAGTGTGAGTGTCACTCAGTCTGTGTGTATGGGTATGGGTGTGTATGTATGTGTGTCAGTCAGTCTTACGGAGTGTGTGTGGAGTGTGTGTGCGTGTGTGCGTGCGTGAGGGTGTGTGAGTGTGTGTGTGAGTGTGCGTGCATGTGTGCATGTGTGCGTGCATGTGTGCGTGCGTGCGTTCGTTCGTGCTAATGTAGTAGCTAGGTGCCTTCACAAAGCCACAAGCAAATAATCAATCATGGATGTTCCACTTATGAAAACCTGATGTGTTTTTTTTCGCCAGATTTGGGTGACGCTTTCCAGTCAACGGGTGACCTTGACCTTTGAAAGACCTATTGATGAAGTGAAACGTGACATGGAGCAGATTATCAGGTCCGTCCAAATACATGACATGATGTCCCATCCATCTTAACGTTTATAATATATCAGCCTATAAATTCCTATATAGCACAGTAGTTCATCCTCAAGATTGTTCAAAGCGCCTTACAGTTTACTCCCCGGTAGATGTGTTCAATTTAACACCCTCTTGGCTTCTCTGGGAAGCACCCAGCCATGCTGGAAATAATGCATGAAGACTGTTCATACACAAATATCCACCACTGGCTATAGCCAGGTACTCATTCATACAGCTGAGTGAACTGGAGCAATGTAGAATGAAAAACCTTGCCCATGGTTTTACATGGTAGCACAGTAGGCAAACTTGGGTTTCCTTACTGAAGAGTTCGACGTTTTATCCACTACGCCAATAGCCACTGCTGTCATGTATTGTTACAGGTGGCTTTATAAAAGAACTGTTGTTTCATATACTGATATATCAGTTGCATGTCATGTTTCAGGCTGATATCTGAACAAACAAATGGAGGTATTGTTTGTGTGGGTGATCCAACATATCATATCACCGATGCCAACATGGTCAACATTGCCTGGTAAGTCTTCTAACAGAATGGTACAATCTTAAATGTAGCTGTATTGTAAGCTTGCTCATAACTCAACCAAACGGTATACTCACTCTTACCAGTAAATGAATGGTAAGCTCATTCTAATATGTGACAAATTGTGAACTCAGTCTGACATATGACTTTAAGGTGAGATATTTGTCATTGATGCGATGCTAAGAACTATTAGACAACTGACACACCCATAAAGACTGTGTCACGCCATCAAGAAATGGATGCCAAACACTTGAAAACCATGAAATATTTTGTAAATATTCTGGCCACAACAAAAACATAAGGCAGATTTGTTAATGTGACAGTTCCACGAGGGACTACTTGATTTAGATGTCCCGCAGCTGTTACAATGTACTTTGCACATATAACAGTTATAAATTTGGTGGCAAAGCTAAAGCTTGACTGTGATATATGCAAACGGTGAAAAACTGGATAAAAGATATGTTATTAAACTTCTCAATGGAGAAAACATTGTCTCGTGGATTGTACATAAAAGGATAAAACAGTAATCACACAGGCAGTTGCAGTGAAAGAAATATGGCTCATATTGCACACATTTATCCCCCTCACCCATATACTGGTTATGGTGGTAGTGACAAAGAGGTTATAATAACATAATAAATAAATAATGAATGTTATCACAGTCAGTATATAATTATCATAGTATTATAACGTCATAAACTTACTAACATCATGCAATAATACATTAGTCGACGCTCTGTGTTTTTGAAGGACTGACTTGGTGATCTATGTCATTGATGGGAAAACTCACCAAGTGATGCCTGGAGCTGACCTCATCCCAATCCTTGGCAAGACCCCGGCAATCGCTGCTGCCTCGGTAAGGACAGGCTGACCCAAAGACAATATAGGGATAAGAGACAACACTCACACAGACTGTGGTAGCATGTGACGGCACTTCTCATCCGCCATATTTATGTATAACACTGTCAATACAAATTTTTAAAGAAAAATTTACATGTATTATAGCATGAACACATAATATTACAGTATATACAAACAATTTAACTGTTGAACATTTATAATGCAACAAATTCTTATTAAATGCTCTTATTCTGCTCTTATTACAATGTTATAATGACATTTTTATATGTCATATACAGCCTACATTTATGTATGGTCCAAGTAATTATGAAATTAAAAAAATATTGCTTTACATTTTTTATAGCACTCAATTGATTGATTTCTGGTATCTTAAATTAATGCTTTGTTTAAAAAATGTACCAAATATGAACGAATCTTAAATGCAGCGGACAAAAAGTATAATCTATATAAACCTTAAAAACATACAGCACGTCATAAACAGTAGAGTACCCACGTGTGAGGACACAGTATATCCTTGTTGTTGATGTCTCTGTTGCAGCTCTCCTATTCTGAGTGGGGTGGCTTCGTCATCAGTCCTCTCTTGGCGGCCATCATCGCCGTGCTCCTCCTCTTGCTCCTGCTCCTGCTCCTCCTCTGTTGCTGCTGCTTCTGCTGCGCCGGATGGTCAGTGTCTTCTACTTCCTTTCATTCACACTCGTGTCAGCTCATAAGATTTTTCCCTATAAAATTCAAATTTTGCTCTTTGAAATAAATTTTGCTCTTTAACAATAATCTTGTATACTGATAACTGTCAACACCTGTGGCCTTTTGCCAAACACTGTTTTATACAACATGCATCTAAAAAGATGGGTAGATTTTTTGTTTATTGTTTATTGCAAAAACTGTAATATTTAGTGGATCATGTTTGGAATTACTTATCAACATGCCATTTCTGTAATAAATCTGTCTGCTGTGGGAGGTTGATATTGTAACTAATATGTCAAGGATAAAACGCATGATAAAAATATTATAAAACTCACATTCTTTGATTACTTCCCTTATGGTAAATAACTTTCATTAGTAACTGCACATATTCATTGTCTCTTGATTTCTTGCAGGTATCGCAGGGACGTTTACAGTGAGTTTTAATATATATATATATATATATATATATATATATATATATATATATGTATATGTTATATATAAATATACCATTTTTAGTTCTGTTTTACATTTTCTTCTTAAGTCTAGTGTTCTGAGCATTAATAAAGCTTCGAAGATATTTGAACACGTTAGCATATACTTTTTCTTTTCACTACAATTTGAAACAAAAAACAATGTATGTATATTAATTTTATTTGTTGTTAACAATCACATAATAAACACCCTTCTGCCTGATACTGTATGTTATTTCTCATGTAGAACTCAGAGTGATAAGAGCATGCACATACAATTAGTCATATCCTCTATTCAAAGGTCAGAGAAAGCATGTATTTAAAGCAAAACTTTCATAATTTTCTGTTTCTTTTTCAGCCCAGCGTATTCCTCTCATTGCAAATGTTTCCAAGTAAGTATGAATATAAAATGTATTTACAAACCTTGTGTTCCATTCACTGTTTATATAGTAAGTGTAAACAATTGAAATGTGTTACTTCAGTTACAGACCTGCCATTTAATGTTCAACAGAATAAATGTGTAATTGTTTCTAATAGTTGTTTGTCAATTGATATGGAGATCAGTTGCTGAAATGATTGAGAAAAATAGCCTTTTCAAAACCTGTCTTGCTTTAGTTACAAGCTTAATACTCAAATGATTATGTTACGCAATCTACGATTGTTTTTAGAATGCATTAATTTTACTATATGGAGATCTAATTTGCATTGGAATTGTATAAGCATAGTGAAATTTGTATTGTATAAGAAAGTAATCACATACCTTTTGTCTGCAGGATGAACCCACTCTATTACTTGTAAGTTTGTTTTACTTGCTCTTCATTTAATGTTTTACCTTCAAATTTACTGCAATTTATTCCAGTTAATATTTAAAATGGCAGTTGTTTTAGAAAAGAAGGCTGCGATTGTGTATCCAATCGTTAACGTTGTTTGGCTTTCATACATTTACAGATTGCTTGTAATTAAGTAAGGCTAATGTATCACATACTGCCAAAGAGACAAAGTAGAAGTAAGCTAACAAGAAGGTGACCTTTGCGCAGATCACAGAGGATGGTTGAGAGAAAACTGTTGCTGTTTATTTCTACCGAGGTTGCAGAAAATGTGCACATTTTGCCAGATAATAAAACATTCTGTAACTTGTTATTTTTCAGGAAACAGAAGTTTTATGAGAATCAGGTAGGTGAACGTAATCTTGCTGCCTTCCAGTAGCAGGCATCAGATGCTTCACTGACAGTCTTAGTAGTTTTATGTAGGAGAGAAAGGAAAGTAGTTTTGCTTAAAATATTTGTTTAGTTCATCCATAGTACTGGAAGAATGCATTGCAGGAATGACAGTAGATTGTGTGTACATCTTGCTGTAAGCTACCAAATTATCTGACAAAATGTCTGTCCCCCGTATTGTGCTAAATGTATAAATAATGTTATGATAATAACATACTATTTTAATATATTTGTTTATTTAGCGTTTCAGTATGTTTAAATACTGTGTGCAATGCCAGAATTGTTTCCACTTGTAAATAAATGTGGTATAGGTGACCTGTAGTGTAATAGCCCCAATTCTAGGTTTGGGCTAAATCATCATAATATTGTTATAGAGTAAATATTCAGGTAGTGTGGATTATAGTTAGTGTGAATAATAATATTATTATAGAGTAACTATTCAGGTAGTGTGGATTATAGTTAGTGTGAATGAAGACTGTGACTGGTTAATATGGTACAGTATAATATGCATAAGGCATATTGTGATTACAGTTTTAATGACGTGGTTTTATAATATTATACAGCAATACTGCTGATGTTCTATGTATGTCAAAATGAGATGTGGGCTCTGTCAAAAGGAAAATAGCATGCGGCTCAGTCACAGGCATGGCCTTGGGGTGTAGAGCCCACATTTCTCTTACTTTTAACATATTCTCTAACAAATATACGCCATTCATTTGGCCATTTTTCATCACTACTTTTGACTTATGTTGGTGCTTACGTAAAATAAACAATATTACTGTGTCATTGTTATTCAGGAATTGAGCATGAACATTGGTGACAAGGCTGACCTAGAGATGACCAACCTGGCATTCGCAGGGGAAGACCAAACAGACGGCTGGAAGAGGGCAGCTGGGGTTGACCAGCTGGCCAATGGAGGGGCCAACCAAACCAACATGACTGTGACACAGACCAGCTCTCAGTACCAGGTGACCAGCCAACAGGTACGTCACCCTTATGTCACCTGCACTTAGCCATGTGTCATCCACATGTCACCTGTGTGTCGTCTATGTATTATTTGTATTCTTAATTGTAAACATATTATTTTCACATATTTGTTTAATATTACAGAGATGGCTCCGATATTAGCGACTTAGTCAATGTGGGAGTCTCCCTGACCATTAATTTGTTTCATGTATATTTATGTTGATTGTGTTGTACACTGAATTGGTCAAAATAAATGAGTCTGAGTCTGTCATTCTTATGTCACTTATGTGTGACACCCACAGTTTATCCTAGTGTCATCCATATAATTTTTATTACTCATTTACTACGTACGTGTCACCAACATTTCACACAGTGTCACCCATGTTGACTCTTTGTTTCCTCATAAAACACATCCAGTTTTCTTTATAATATATAGGATGTCATACAAACGTGTCATTTAGGAGAAATCGTCTTGTAAAAATGTGCACCTTTTGATATCCAGGGGGCGCTGGCCAATGGTAGTGCGATGAATGCCGGAGATGTGCCCCGTATCGAGGCTGACCTTCTGGGGTCATCGTCAGCCCAGCACCAACAGCGCATCAGTCACACACAGACAAACGTCTATGTGGACCGCACCCAAGGCGGGTCATACGAGGCGACCTTTGGTGGCCGACGCCCCACGGCGTCCCTGTCGACTGTCGCGACGATGACGGACGATGACATTGGGGTGCCACGCGGACGACGGCCCGGGCCAGCGCCATTTGGGGCCATCCTGACCCGGTCAGAAGGCAACTTAGCCCAGAGGATGTATTCGTCAAGCAGTGAGCTGAACGGCCCGGGATTCGGGGGGCCGCGTGTCGTGCATACGGCCCCCCTCCGCCAGGGGGTGCAGGTGTACAATGTCACCCAGACCTATGGCGACGTCTCCCCCCAGGGCTACGAACACTCGGGATGGGGCGATGGGGCGAGCTACCAGGGCGAGATTCACGTGGGGAGTCTGGCCATGCCAAGACCGCCACCCCCTGCATACCAGGTGCAGGAGAATGTCTTCACTGAGACCTATCGGTACTGAGACATGCAGGTACCGAGACCTACAGCTACTGAGAGTCTGAGACCTACAGATACTGAGACCTAAAGGGGACTGAGGTCTACAGGTACCAAGACATGCAGGTATCAGTACTTACAGATACCAAGACCTGGAAGTGCTGAGACTTGCAGAATCAGAGACCTACAGATACAGAGACCTACACGTTTGGAGACCTACATGTACTGAGACCTGTAGGTACTGAGAGTTCTAGGTACATGTACTGAGCCATGTAGATATTTAGACTTAAGCTACTAACACGTGATGGCTTGAGACAGCAGCCCCACAGCGTGAACATGTGAATGCTCAAGTCTAGGTCATTCCTATCAGAACATTCTTGCCATATCATTCACTGTCAAGTGTTTGTAACTTGCCAGCTAGTTTAGAGGTAGTTTCAGAGATGACGGTGAGGGCAGAGAAGATGAAGGTGTGGCATCTCAGGCTTTGGGGTTACAGGCTCTAGAATAAAAGGGGTTTCCTCACCTGACAGAAAAGGTTTTGTCTGTAGGATATATTTACTTAATCCTGGTGCATTTACTCTGTACTACATCAAGTGATGTGGTGATATAGTTTGATTGAAAATGACTAATCTATTTGTTTAATGTTGCAATTGACGTTCGTAAAAAGGATAGAACAAAAAGTGGTAAGCCCAGTGCCAGAGCAGTAGACTTGAAATTTCTGTATTTTCTAGTCCTACTTTCCAATCCTTGTTTCATGTTAAGGAGATATTTATTGTGGTGATCATTTAGCAAACACTGAACACTGGGGAGAAAGGATGGAGTCTTCTGGTGATCGCAAATCACGTCTGTTTGACCTGAAGCCAGTGTAACACTGAGCTGTTGTAAATCATGTGTCGGATGAGTGCATTTTAGGGTGGCTGCACCTTTACTGTTTTATAATAATGTGTTATGATCTGCTCTTTTTTAAGGTGAATATGGTAGTCTTGTTACATTTATGTCACGGTGGTGGTTGTTGTATATAAGTGCTAGGTGTACTGGGTGTATCATAGGTGCTACTGTACACCACGTAGGTGCAGGTGTTTCGTTCAAACATATCATTCCACTGCAACATTCCACGACTGCCTGTGTTAACACAGTTGTTGTAAGGCATTCCTTAGTCATCTGTGTTAACTCAACGTCAGGGGTAATCGCATAAGTTTGCAAAGTGATAATATATTTTTATAATTTGACATAGAATGTCACATACCTAACTACCTACCATGCACAGGAAATATTTAATTGATTGGATTGTTCTGAAGCCCCAAAAATTGGTAAACAAAACATTTTAAAGCTCTTAGGTAACCTTTTCTCTAATTTTGCATAACATATACATGGTACATACTAATTTTTTATTCAGTTAAATGTTTCTAAGGGAACCTCATTAAGTGATTATGGTGACTGATTCATCAATGCACATTTCATTCATAATTACAAACTCGCTATATAGACCAGAGCACCATGGCCGATTGTTTCACTTTGCCTACTTATGCAATCACCCCAGGAGATTAGCATTACGATAATCTCGGAAATTTGTGTATGGTTCTACATATTTATATATATACGTGGAAATAATTGATATGTCAAGGTTATATGATCAACAACTGTCATTTATGGATTTATTCTGCATTTTAATGGTGCCATGTGGCAAATTATACTTGATTCTGTCCGTTGTTATTGATGCGGTAAGATGGGTATCTTAAAGATACAGTTATCCTAAATCATTATCAGCTATATATTTGTTTTCTCACAGGTTTACTACTTAAATGTTTAGTGATTTACTGAACTACATTAAAAAATATATAATTGTTGTAAATTACCGAATTCCAACTGCAGTGTTTAAGATCTTTGTTTGATAAATCATTTAACAAGTAACAGTGTAAGTATATTTTAACAGTTGGTTCACTAATCCGAGTTTGGACAGTCAAAATGTTTTAATAAATGTGTTTTCTATGATACAGAATTATTATGTGATAAAAATATTTGAATATTTATCTGTACTGAGAAATGGAAGCCTATTTACCACCATTGCCTTTCAAGGTGGAGTGTTGCCTACATTTCTGTAGGGTAACAGAAGCAATTTATTTTTAGTGTTGCTGTTTACAGTGGTTTCTCTGCGGCTGTCCTTACTGACCTGCCCAGCTGTAAACTAATTCTTTCTACAAATCTACTTTAAAATATTATCGTAGATTATTTTCATAATAACTACTAATAATGGTGTACATAATAATAAATGAAGAATTTAGCTGTATGGAATATATTGTTCGTGGCTCCACGATTTGGTTATTTTGTAAGAAATTGATTTACCTTGAAGCATAATTTGTGAAATGCATGTTTAACAAATTATAATTTAGCTGTACTTTTAATAGGAATTGTCTAGATTTGTTTTTCTATCCAAAAGTGAGTATAAATTTGTCTTGTTCATTTGTCTGGAACATTTTGGCATTTGATACTTGTTGAATCCAATTGTTTTGTAAGGAAATAATTATTTGTTTACTTGAATTGAACTTAGTACACCTGTATACACCTGTACAAGGCATGTGTGGTTTTTACCAAGTATAGAAGGATGAAATATAAATACTCTTGGAGGTTTAGGTTATGATGCAGATGAACTTTGACTGAATGGCCTGTTGATCTGAACCACCTAGTGTTGAAACTGTACAAAGCAAGAACAAACATGTGTTTCTGTGCGATGTATAATCATTTATTTTTAAAGTTTTATATTTTGTAAACAGGTTTTGTACTTGGAGCAAAGGCATCAACAATAAAGAGCACTGCCTAATGCAAATTACATACACAGGTGTTGTATACAACTGCAGTTGTCAACCAAATCAACTGGCATTATAATGGTCATTGACTAGGTCGTGTGATGCTATCTTTTGACACAAAGTTGCCCTGTGTCAGTCTAAGTTACCCACTGCAGAGATGCAGAGTTGGTCGCTGTTGTAGCCAGTCTGACAGAGGGTAACTTAGACAGACAGTGGCCAGTTGTACTACATTTTACTATGTACACGGGGTAGGTCCACATTAAGACTTACTGTCAGATACAGCACATTTACTGAACCACTGGTCCTTGATCTGCAATAAATTACTAGATCATGGTCCAGTGTAAATCACTGATGTAAGGACGTACGTAAATTACTGGTCCTTGAAATGAGGCGATTCAAGTAAATTCTTCATCCTTGGTCCAACGTACATGGTCAGAACTCAGAAGTACCAATTAAAACCCAAACTTTGGATTTAGTTCAGAATTACACATCACGTTAAATGTAGCTCATATTAACAGATATGTTTCTCTTACAATGAAGTTACCTAATACATACGCATGACTATATACCATACATAATTAATTGAATGACATAACATACTATAACATTGACACAAGATTATTGTACACAATTTACTCACTTAACTCCTGCAGTGACATCAAATTTAGGATGTGATTGTATTTGTGGCTTTCCGCATGTAAATGTGCACTTATGTGTGGATGGGTAGGTTGATGCATGCGTGCGTGCGTGCGTGTGTGCGTGCGTGTGTGTGCATGCACTTGTCTACATGTGTGTGAGTGTGTGTGTGTGCATGAAAGTGCATGTGTGAGTGTGCAACTGTGTGTGTTTGCTGTGTGTATCTGTGTGTATGTGAATCAAATCATATAATCCTGTTGGATCTAGTTTTGTCCATCATCAATGGACATGAAGGCAACACCCCTCGATGATTGGCCAACATAATTCCTTATTCACTTGTACATAATTATTATAATCACAGTACATCAGCTATGATACCTAACTAACATACAGCAACAGTTACAAATACATGTTCCAAATACAATTATTGCTTCCATGTGTCGCATCTTGAATCAGTGCTGGTCTACATCTAGCAACTGACAACGACCAAGGTAGCCAATCGGTAGAATTACTGGTCTGAGTTGCCACTATGATTCCTTATAACTGATGGAATGTTTACATATGTCCGTGGAGATTCTATGGTGGCAATCATGATCACCACAATACATTCAAGAAGGGTTGAGACTTAGAAAAATATAACCAGTGAATGGAACTGCTTTAAACAATTACAACTGGTTTATATGTTAAAAATGGAACGTTTTGATAAACTACCTATTTCATTCCCTACTATGTAACTCGTGCTGACCATGGAATTGTGTATTGGACATGGAAGTGTCTATAATAAACATAAATTGACACATTATCCCGAATATTCTCAGCATTAAACAGTCAAGACATTACAAGCAAATACATTGAGCACAGATATATAATATATACACATACAAATACATGTAAAAATCAAACACATTTGTGCTTTGATAATGTTTGTTACAATTTGCTAAACACGATTGCTTTAAAATGAAACGTGGTAGAGAAATTAAACTCAGTGTGTAGCCAGCATACATCCTTCTGATACATTCATTCATTCACTTCTTCAGCTGCTGTTTTCACAATACTTGAGAGTCAATGAGCAACCACACAGACACTGGCTGTGCTGAGGCAGACAATGAGCAACCACACAGACACTGGCTGTGCTGGGGCAGACAATGAGCAACCACACAGACACTGGCTGTGCTGGGGCAGACAATGAGCAACCACACAGACACTGGCTGTGCTGGGACAGACAATGAGCAACCACACAGACACTGGCTGTGCTGGGGCAGACAATGAGCAACCACACAGACACTGGCTGTGCTGGGACATGTCCAGTCATCTGTAGTTGCCTCAGTTGAAGGACATCTGTAGTTCCTCCAGACCTTTGCTGCCCTTGTGTGACTCAAACCGATACCTCGCGAGGTCCTTCCTCGTCACTATGCCAATCACCTGCAACAGAAACCACATTTGTTACCATGGAAACGGTGCGATACAGATATTGTTTATATATTAGCATACGTTATTGCATCTGAGTATCTTTAAATGTGTAATCAATACAAGTTAGAACTATTATATGTTTATTTTAACATATCATTAATACTCCATTGCATTCTTATATACTGTATATGTATAAATGTAATCATGAAATCTTGGTTTTCTGTTGTTCTATTTTCCATTCATTTCATTTGATAGAATTTGTGTGAAACAAAGACATTATTGTGGCTCCTACGAGAGCGACTATCATAGTCTTAGTAGGAGTCATAGTTCCCAACCTGTTTTGTATTGTACACTGTATTTGTATATATGGATATCCAGATTAAATTAATATGATGTCTGTAGACATTTGTGTAATTTGGGGTCTGAATAAAACTTTCCTGTTCTTATAGACAAAACACAATCTCAGTTGATGTTACATTGTCATTGGATAACATGGTTACTTTATGAACAGCTGTCATCAAATGTCTATCATCAAATGACACAATTACACATGTCATCTTGACACAACCTTAATGTGTCGCTAGGTGACATGTGCATTGTCATCCAACGTCGCAGTCACAATGTCATAAAGACATGTTGACTCACCTCATTGTTTTTGTCAACAACCACCAGATGGCGCAGCCCTAGACCACGGAACAACTTGAATATTCGTGGCAGTGACGTGTTCTACAAGAGGAAACAGAACAAAATAAAACATGCCGAAAGAAAGAGCGTCGCTATCCGTGAAATACAGCAATGCCCCTCTCATCATCCAAGTACACAGATGTGCAAATTACGAAAGATTCCACAGCTAAGTCATGTTTAGTTATTCTAATTTACTGCTCTTAGGTGAAAATTTAATAAATTGACTGGGCCATTGAACATGAATAAGTCCAGGGTACAATATCAGTAAAGTGACTGAGTACTCACGTCAAAGACTGTGTAGGGAGCGGGGTTCATGTAGGGTACAAGGTTGATCACACACGCCTTCTCCCGCTCGGTGATGTGAATTTGCTGCAAGTGAATGAGGCAGGCTGTACTGACAGTAGGGTCCAGGTCTGTCACATATGCCACATGGCTCAAGTGAATGAGGCAGGGTTCAGCTCTGTGATATATGCCACATGGCTCAAGGGAATGAGGCAGGCTGTACTGACAGTAGGGTCCAGCTCTGTCACATATGCCACATGGCTCAAGGGAATGAGGCAGGCTGTACTGACAGTAGGGTCCAGCTCTGTCACATATGCCACATGGCTCAAGGGAATGAGGCAGGCTGTACTGACAGTAGGGTCCAGCTCTGTCACATATGCCACATGGCTCAAGGGAATGAGGCAGGCTGTACTGACAGGAGGGTCCAGCTCTGTCACATATGCCACATGGCTCAAGGGAATGAGGCAGGCTGTACTGACAGAGGGTCCAGCTCTGTGATATATGCCACATGGCTCAAGGGAATGAGGCAGCTGTACTGACAGGAGGGTCCAGCTCTGTGATATATGCCACATGGCTCAAGGGAATGAGGCAGGCTGTACTGACAGGAGGGTCCAGCTCTGTGATATATGCCACATGGCTCAAGGGAATGAGGCAGGCTGTACTGACAGGAGGGTCCAGCTCTGTGATATATGCCACATGGCTCAAGGGAATGAGGCAGGCTGTACTGACAGGAGGGTCCAGCTCTGTGATATATGCCACATGGCTCAAGGGAATGAGGCAGGCTGTACTGACAGGAGGGTCCAGCTCTGTGACATATGCCACATGGCTCAAGGGAATGAGGCAGGCTGTACTGACAGTAGGGTCCAGCTCTGTGATATATGCCACATGGCTCAAGGGAATGAGGCAGGCTGTACTGACAGGAGGGTCCAGCTCTGTGATATATGCCACATGGCTCAAGGGAATGAGGCAGGCTGTACTGACAGGAGGGTCCAGCTCTGTGATATATGCCACATGGCTCAAGGGAATGAGGCAGGCTGTACTGACAGGAGGGTCCAGCTCTGTGATATATGCCACATGGCTCAAGGGAATGAGGCAGGCTGTACTGACAGGAGGGTCCAGCTCTGTGATATATGCCACATGGCTCAAGGGAATGAGGCAGGCTGTACTGACAGGAGGGTCCAGCTCTGTGATATATGCCACATGGCTCAAGGGAATGAGGCAGGCTGTACTGACAGGAGGGTCCAGCTCTGTGATATATGCCACATGGCTCAAGGGAATGAGGCAGGCTGTACTGACAGGAGGGTCCAGCTCTGTGATATATGCCACATGGCTCAAGGGAATGAGGCAGGCTGTACTGACAGGAGGGTCCAGCTCTGTGATATATGCCACATGGCTCAAGGGAATGAGGCAGGCTGTACTGACAGTAGGGTCCAGCTCTGTGATATATGCCACATGGCTCAAGGGAATGAGGCAGGCTGTACTGACAGTAGGGTCCAGCTCTGTCACATATGCCACATGGCTCAAGGGAATGAGGCAGGCTGTACTGACAGTAGGGTCCAGCTCTGTCACATATGCCACATGGCTCAAGGGAATGAGGCAGGCTGTACTGACAGTAGGGTCCAGCTCTGTCACATATGCCACATGGCTCAAGGGAATGAGGCAGGCTGTACTGACAGTAGGGTCCAGCTCTGTCACATATGCCACATGGCTCAAGGGAATGAGGCAGGCTGTACTGACAGGAGGGTCCAGCTCTGTGATATATGCCACATGGCTCAAGGGAATGAGGCAGGCTGTACTGACAGGAGGGTCCAGCTCTGTGATATATGCCACATGGCTCAAGGGAATGAGGCAGGCTGTACTGACAGTAGGGTCCAGCTCTGTGATATATGCCACATGGCTCAAGGGAATGAGGCAGGCTGTACTGACAGGAGGGTCCAGCTCTGTGATATATGCCACATGGCTCAAGGGAATGAGGCAGACTGTACTGACAGTAGGGTCCAGCTCTGTGATATATGCCACATGGCTCAAGGGAATGAGGCAGGCTGTACTGACAGGAGGGTCCAGCTCTGTGATATATGCCACATGGCTCAAGGGAATGAGGCAGGCTGTACTGACAGTAGGGTCCAGCTCTGTGATATATGCCACATGGCTCAAGGGAATGAGGCAGGCTGTACTGACAGTAGGGTCCAGCTCTGTGATATATGCCACATGGCTCAAGGGAATGAGGCAGGCTGTACTGACAGTAGGGTCCAGCTCTGTGATATATGCCACATGGCTCAAGGGAATGAGGCAGGCTGTACTGACAGTAGGGTCCAGCTCTGTGATATATGCCACATGGCTCAAGGGAATGAGGCAGGCTGTACTGACAGTAGGGTCCAGCTCTGTGATATATGCCACATGGCTCAAGGGAATGAGGCAGGCTGTACTGACAGTAGGGTCCAGCTCTGTGATATATGCCACATGGCTCAAGGGAATGAGGCAGGCTGTACTGACAGTAGGGTCCAGCTCTGTGATATATGCCACATGGCTCAAGGGAATGAGGCAGGCTGTACTGACAGTAGGGTCCAGCTCTGTGATATATGCCACATGGCTCAAGGGAATGAGGCAGGCTGTACTGACAGTAGGGTCCAGCTCTGTGATATATGCCACATGGCTCAAGGGAATGAGGCAGGCTGTACTGACAGTAGGGTCCAGCTCTGTGATATATGCCACATGGCTCAAGGGAATGAGGCAGGCTGTACTGACAGTAGGGTCCAGCTCTGTGATATATGCCACATGGCTCAAGGGAATGAGGCAGGCTGTACTGACAGTAGGGTCCAGCTCTGTGATATATGCCACATGGCTCAAGGGAATGAGGCAGGCTGTACTGACAGTAGGGTCCAGCTCTGTGATATATGCCACATGGCTCAAGGGAATGAGGCAGGCTGTACTGACAGTAGGGTCCAGCTCTGTGATATATGCCACATGGCTCAAGGGAATGAGGCAGGCTGTACTGACAGGAGGGTCCAGCTCTGTGATATATGCCACATGGCTCAAGGGAATGAGGCAGACTGTACTGACAGGAGGGTCCAGCTCTGTGATATATGCCACATGGCTCAAGGGAATGAGGCAGACTGTACTGACAGGAGGGTCCAGCTCTGTGATATATGCCACATGGTTCAAGGGAATGAGGCAGGCTGTACTGACAGTAGGGTCCAGCTCTGTGATATATGCCACATGGCTCAAGGGAATGAGGCAGGCTGTACTGACAGTAGGGTCCAGCTCTGTGATATATGCCACATGGCTCAAGGGAATGAGGCAGGCTGTACTGACAGTAGGGTCCAGCTCTGTGATATATGCCACATGGCTCAAGGGTGAATGAGGCAGGCTGTACTGACAGTAGGGTCCAGCTCTGTGATATATGCCACATGGCTCAGTGGATGCAGATACATGTCATACATTTATATCTATTATAAAGTAAAAAGGTATGTTCTTAGATAGCGCAGTATCCAGTCCTCATGACCGTTCAAAGCACTTTACACTTTACTTCCCTGGCAGACCTGTTCAATCAAACACCATCTCAACTTCTCTGGGCAGCATCCAGCCATGCTGCAATTAAGGCTGCTCATACAAATATCCACAACTGTCTATAGCCAGGTTGAACAAACACTGGTTCTCCTAGTCAGGAGTCTAACACTCTACTCCTAAGTCATTATCCTCATCATACTGCTCATAACAAATCTTTTAAAAACTTATAAAATATTGTGCAATCATCATACTCCCTATAACAAATCTTTTAAAAACACCATTCCCAAAAATATATTTACTGTAGCACATAAACATGGTGTATTACCACTATTTAAACTATTTAAAGTTACAAGACAGAGACAACTGTAAAAGATGTGGTACCAACTCACCTCTATCTTTGGGAAACGGGGATAGATTTCCCGAAAGTGGTCAAGGGTTAATCGGTTGGACCCTCTTATCCCTGTTGTGGGATCAGTGAATGCCTGGGCCAGGAAAAAACGCAGTTAAAACCCTTCATTCATCTAGCAGTTGTTAACAGGGCACGCCAGTCTCGTCTACTGCCATATCAGTGTTATGTTATTTTTTCATTTTTATTCATGATCTGGTCGCCAACAACTCAAATGAGCTATGTATTCTCTTGCATACGGGTGTAACCGCCACAGTTGAAACCCTCGTTGTAAGTTTTATAGGTTTCCACCCAAAACAATCATCATGAAGGTGGGAACTATTATTCTGCTAAGTTATTATTTTCAACTTTTTTGCATACTGCAGTAATTTGGTTTTTCATTAAGTGATGCAAAAAAAAAACACTGGAAACAAGAATCACTTGCATGCCCTAGAGTCCATATTCTGACGACATCTTTATTTGCGTTCAAGTCGTCTCAAAGGGAATTTTGCAAGCCCAGTAAAGACATCCTTAAATTCACATTGAAATGTGTGACATTCACCCAAACACCCGGCAATGAAGGGTTAGATCATATACTAACTCGTGATCAATCACTCAAACCAGTAAAGTCATGTAAAGTCAACGGCCAAAAAGTGCGAGGGTAGAAAGATTAGAACTATTGAAAATGTCACTGTGGGAACTGTGCTGTGCAAACATTTCATTGATAAGTCATATAAAAACACACAATAAAAGAAACCTATAATCCGTGAAAAGATTATCCTCACAACAATGGACTGGTGATGACGATAATTATGTGCTACACACCTCGATGACATTTGTTCAGATTTTTATATATTACACAATCCTTTGAAGGGAGAGGTAAATTAGTTTGTAACAAACAAATAATTTCTCAACATTAATCAGGTACCTTGTTTTTTAGCAGGACTATGAGCTGAGACCGGGTGATTGTGCCTCGAAGCAAGCCAAATGTTGATCGACCGGGCTGATTCTGAAAGACAAACGGGAAGACAGAGTACATGTAAGCAGGACCTCTTGTGTCAGCTGGTGGTGTTCTCGTAAACTCAACGCCACAATAACATCATCACTTGTGAGTTGTGAAGACACTCAAATAAGACATTTCAATGTCTTATTTGGATGAAATGTTATGGTTGCAGTGTGCCCAATAACAACATATTCTTAATCTCCCATTACAATCCAATGTCTGCAGGGTCTGTTCGGCTCTTTTAGGTAGTACCCAGTATGTTGCTTATTTTGGTCATTATTGGCCTGATCTGCTGAAATTTATATACCAACTGACAGACATTGGCCTGCTGCAGAATTTGGCCATGATTGGGTGGCCAGCTGGGCCATCATAGACCAGAGGGGGAACCACTGGGCCACAATGGGCCAGTAGTGACTGGCTTGTAGGCCACACTTACCGGAGCGGGGTTGATATGGTCTACAACTGGGAAGCCTTCGTGTAAGTCCTTCTTGAGAACATTGACCACATGGCCGACTGTCTCATTCATATCAAACGTTGTCACTGGATGACTCATCACTTCACTGCAATGACAAACACCACGCATGGACTGGTTTGATAACTTACCAAGAACTATTTTCTGCTAGCTGAGTTATCCTGTGACGTCTGAGGAAAAATGTAGTCACCTGCACAAAAAACATTTGAAAATTGCGATACGTGGTTTCAGTGAGTCACAGAAATAAGTCGCCCACTCAAGTGCAAGATGCAACAAAATGTTAATGTATGGCATACTCCACATGGAGTTTTTGGAGATATTGGGCCCCAAGGATGCATTTTGAAAAGGTCTAAATCTGCTAACCATCCCACTAGACCTGCCAATGATAACATGCAACATTTCATTTTCATATACGCAAAACTTTGGAGAATGGGTCCATATTTACATACATTGTACATGGATATAGAGAAACACTGTTTTATGATAAATTACAGACAAGTTCACTTGAATGCATTAACCAGGTGAATGCTGTATATATTGTGAAGAGACTACAACAAAATATTAATAAAACTGGATCAATTTATACATCAACAATTGCAAATATTAATGCCTTTAATGAGTAACACTGAGTACACTACAACAACTGTCACATATTTGACTGTGCACATGCAGAGTGACAGCTATGTGTGATGGTCATGTGACTGACATGTGATGGTCACATGACAGCCATGTGGTCGTCATATGGCACTGGTGAGATGAAAACCTTACCTGGCCATGATGTTGGAGGTGAGATGAGGAGGCTCCCAGGGAAGGATGGGAACTCCAGCAAGCTTGACATGGATGTCATAGAGACCCTAGAAACAAACATACAGTTTACTCAATGTCATTGTCTTAATACAAATTTGATATTATCAGTTTCACCCATATTGTTTAGTGTAACAACTTACAGAATAAATAATATCATCAAACATATTAAGAAAAATGCAGAACTAGTAGAACATTTACTGGCATTTATTACAGAAGGTGACTCTAGTGGCTCCTAGTCTGTTATCAATATATCATATCTTTATTGGCTCATAAAGATAATAAAGTACTATAATAAACTGAATAAAATATGTAATACTACACAACAATGTCATGGTGTTATAGAATGCTCTACAGTACTTCGTTGATCACTACAACAATAATATACATTCTGACAATGATAACAATTATGGTTTCAATAAACACATACAAATATAATTTATAATTTATGGCATAGGATTCTGTGGGAAAAGAAAGGATTTTAACTGTCACTGGAAATTACTATCTCTGATATTTGATGGCATATGGTTTTATAGATGTTGCTGCTTTAATATGCAATCACTACATGACAAATGAGGCAACATGAAGACACTCACCTCGTTAAAGAGGTCTCCCACCCATTTGGCTACCATCAGTACTATCATGATGGGGAAGCCAAAACTGATGCTTCCGGTTGCCTCGATCAGGATGACGGTCAAACTGATGGTCATTCGCACCACGCCACCTGCATTGACCACACATGTGGTAAAATAAAACTGGTTCTTTACATGGTGCTGTAAATCATTACAAATCAAATTACAGTTCAACAAAATTTACAGAAAATGGACAGAAATGTGTTACATGACAGAGGGTAAAAACGAGGAGGGGAAATAGTGAGAACCTACCTAACTGTGCGGCTGCTCCCACCAAGGCAAATTTTCCCGGATTGGCCCACTCCTATAAAGCAAGACACAAGTTCAAAAAATATGCACTACGTAGTTTAGTTACGAAAGCAACAGGGCTGTTTGGTTACCAACTTACTATAGCAACAGTGGCAGTCAAAGGTTAATGAGGTCCAAAGACTACAAGTTGAATACTTACTGTAGTATTAAACCTATATTAGGCATAAGAGGAGTAAACTGTAAAAGAAAATTTTCAGAAATGCTAATAATACCTTTTAACCACAAAAACTGAGTATGTATAGAGCTGCATTTGATGACAGCTACATTGATTTTAACATACCTGCCACTCATGAAGCAAAAACAAGGAAGCCACTGTTGTTCTGTCAATTTTGTTTTAAAATCGGTCAAGGCTGTAATGTTTACTACTAAGTCCAACCATTACAATCAGTTCAAGGCTGTAATGTTTACTACTAAGTCCAACCATTACAATCAGTTCAAGGCTGTAATGTTTACTATTAAGCCTAATCATTGCAATCAGTTCAAGGCTGTAATGTTTACTACTAAGTCCAATCATTATAATCAGTTCAATGTTGTAATGTTTACTACTAAGTCCAACCATTATAATCAGTTCAAGGCTGTAATGTTTACTATTAAGTCCATTCATTACAACCAGTTCAAGGCTGTAATATTTACTACTAAGTCCAACCATTATAATCAGTTCAAGGCCGTAATGTCTACTACTAAGTCCAACCATTACAATCAGTTCAAGGCTGTAATGTTTACTACTAAGTCCAACCATTATAATCAGTTCAATGTTGTAATGTTTACTACTAAGTCCAACCATTACAATCAGTTCAAGGCTGTAATGTTTACTACTAAGTCCAATCATTACAATCAGTTCAATGTTGTAATGTTTACTACTAAGTCCAACCATTATAATCAGTTCAAGGCTGTAATATTTACTACTAAGTCCAACCATTATAACTAATTTCAAGGCCGTAATATTTACTACTAAGTCCAACCATTACAATCAGTTCAAGGCTGTAATGTTTACTACTAAGTCCAATCATTACAATCAGTTCAATGTTGTAATGTTTACTACTAAGTCCAACCATTATAATCAGTTCAAGGCTGTAATATTTACTACTAAGTCCAACCATTATAACTAATTTCAAGGCCGTAATATTTACTACTAAGTCCAACCATTATAATCAGTTCAAGGCTGTAATGTTTACTATTAAGTCCATTCATTACAACCAGTTCAAGGCCGTAATATTTACTACTAAGTCCAACCATTATAATCAGTTCAAGGCTGTAAAGTGTACTACTAAATCCAACCATTCCAATCAGTTCAAGGCTGTAATGTTTACTATTAACTCAACTCATTACAGTACGTTTTCTTATTTTTAGACTGTTTGCAGAAGGGATAATTCAATGGAATTATTATCACACATCCCTGTTAATAAATGATATAGGTATGGGCTCCGGGTTTTAACTCACTGCATCGGGGAAGACGCCTCGCACGGAGATCCCAATGAGTCTTCCCCAGGCAGCCCCCGTGAGGAGGCAGGGGATGAACAGCCCACTGGGAACACTCAGACCATAGGTCCACGTCGCCAGCAGGAAGTAGACGATTCCAAAGAGAGCGACAGTGAGAGGGCGGTAGGAATCTAAACACAACACAGCTGCCTTGTATTATCCATATTCACTTCTATGTTTCAATTTCTTGATGTCACAGAAATAATTTGTTCATGTATTTAGAAATGTGCGCATGTGTGCGCATGCGTGTGTGCGTGCGTGTTAATTTTTTTAACTTTTCTGTTGAAAGTAAGTTCTTATTTAACGCAGTATCCAGTCCTCACAACACTGTTCAAAGCACTTTACACTGTAATCCCTAGCAGACCTGTTCAATCGAACACTCGCTCAACTTCTCTAGAAAGCATCCAGCCATGCTGCAATGAATCCGTGAAGGTTGCTGGTACAAATATCCACCACTGTCTATAGCCAGTTACTCATTCATACACACGATTCAAACCAGGGTTCGCTTAGTTGAGAGTCCGAAGCTCTACCCCGAGTCATTTCACTGTACAGCACCATTCATACACTGTATATGTGTACAATGTACTAGTTTTAATTTTTTCAGTTCTCGTTCTCGAGCTAATTAAATTCACACAGCACCAGGTCAACGTGTGACATCAAATGCATTCTGCACATAATATTACACGTTTGTGACATTTCAGGATCTCACCTGGTGGTTTGTGACATTTTGCACATATCTTTAGATTCCTTACAGGTAACATTTTACCCACCTGTCAATACACATTCTCACCTGACAGTTTGTGACATTAGGCACATAAGACACATGTTCCCACCCAGTGACTTGTGATATTTGACACAAAATCTCACCTGGTGGGTCGTGGAAGAGACTTTTGACACTCTGTTCTGGCGTCTGGAACCAAATGGCGGCCATGGAGCTGTACTGGCCGTCCAGGCAGTACATCTGAAAGTCAGTGTCATATGTGTGTAGTACGGTGAATTCTATGTTCTTGAATTTTATATAATTTTTTTATAAATTATTTGTTAGCTTAACATAAATATTTTAAAATAGATAATTTGTCATTTTAAAGGACATTTTAGAGATATTATTTTTTAGATAAAAATAACAAATTAATGGCTAACGTATCATTTTAAAGAACATAATTTTATATAAACTACGACAACGATTAAATACATCATTTATTCAGCTAGGCCAGCATAAACATCGAGTGGCTCCACATAGTGAGTAATTATGAGTTCAAATGCTTTGAATGGCAATGCTTGCCAAAACCTGAATAGCAGCCTGCCGTACAGAAGCGTCACAAGCGATGTGGCCGCCAAATGGGCATGTTATATATGTATATGTGCATGTGTGGTTGCTGACAAGTTCAACAAACACAGACCAAAATAATGACCGCACAAGTCCTTAGTTAAGTGACAACTACACACAGAAGGAAACTGGCATGGTTCGGACACAAAACACAACACGTGCAGGGTTCCCTGGAGGGACACACCACCAGGGACATCAGGGGAAGAGTTAGGGAATGGACAGCCCTCTCCACGCTAGAGCTCCTCAACACAGTCACTGACAGACAGGAATGGCTGACCATTGCAGCTACAGCGCCACTTACATCCCATAATGACCAAGTCGGTCAAGGAACTAAGTAACTATGTATTCACAAACATTCATACGTTCACACACATGTCAATTTCTGAGGACACAACACACAATGTAGTTTCACCCAACGACTTATACTGAATTCACGTGTTGATTAACTAACTTGTAAGTGTAAAGTCCAACTACCAGGGGTATTTATTCCATTTCCTACCTACACCCTTCGACGTGCACAATGGGATCTCTTCCCAACTCCCTCCCTACCTGCAGTGGGTGCACAATGGGGTCCTTCCCCAGGGCTTGGCAGTCTTCCACAAAGTAAATGAGGAGAAAGGCAGCGACGGCAGTCATAGCAGCCACCAGCACGGCCTCCAACACCTGGCCCAGGGGGGTGCGGATGTGTCTACATACACAGCGACATACTCTTACTTAAAGTTACAGCACAGTACACAGTACACTGTTCCCTGACGCCCTCCAAATGGGTTTACTTCAGAATTTCCAAAGAGTGAACTTAGAATGTTTTAGCTGTCAAGCATTTGTATGTGATAGTCTGTGGCCCAAGCTGCCTGATTTTGATTAAACTTAGCATTAACATTACATAAATTGCTTCGAAGAAGTTATAGAATTGCCAATGGTCTGGATTTCTTATAACTAAACAACACGTTAACATAGGAATAAATTCTGAACCAGGATACTTCATGTTGAGATTAAGGTTTATATAAATGTTGTAGGGGAATGTATTTGTAAACATGACTCACCTTTTTCGGAAAATGCACAGCTTAAGATTGATGTGGTTAAAGAGAGCTCCAAGAAGACCACCTGAAAATAAGACAATGTCTTTCTACAAATATCACACAAACTAATTTAGTAAAACAACTGGAACAAGAGAACTGAAAACACACAACAATTTACTACAAGTCTGGCAGCATTGACTGGGAAAAAAGGCAGCCATTTGCACTAAAACTGTGACCCCAAGACGACTCTGGGTGAATTACTTTTTAATCAAAATCTACGAACCCATTCCACTCCTTTCTATTGTTACTGCTTGTGCTACATGGCAAAGGTTCGCAACTTCACATGCCCTGTATGAACTACCAACGACTGTTAGGAGGTGACTTACCGACCACAGCCATGACTAGGTAGATGGGAATCTCAGCTCCTGTGTAACTGATGTCCTGTTGAAATAACGAAAATATATGTAACACACTAAAAGTGAGTTCTTAAACAGTCCTTAGGACCACTCAAAATGTCTTCCACATCACTGCCTGGCAAACTGACTAATTTCAACATCAACTCGACTTTTCTAGGAAGCATTCAGTCATGGTGTCACTAAAACGATCCACCACCATGTATAGCCAGGTACTCATTTACACAGCTGAGGAAGTGAAGTGATGTGGATGGAATGAAACTGTTCAAGCTTAGAGAATTTGAACCATTGTCTCTTGGTTGAAATTCTTATGTTCGGACTGTTTTAGTAAGTATTGTGACCAATTCACATGTTAAACCACATTTTCAATGGGCCATTTCTCAAATCAAAGTACATCTTATATGTACATTTATACACCTTTTGATCAAATGCAGCATATAAATAAATAAAAGAAATACAGGAAGTAATAAATGATTAATATACAATAATATAATTAAAATAAAATCATGAGTCAATTTACCAATTATAGACATATAGATAGATGTCAATAGAAATTACTTAAAATCTACATATAAACATAAATACTCTAAGTACTAAATAAATTTCAGCATGACAATTTTAGTGTGAAAGTATTTCAGCATAAACACTTTTCATATGCAAGTAGCAACCTGAAAAAAGCATGTCAGGAAACAATGTTAAATGTTTTAAGAATCCATATTGACATGGCATGATATAGGCATTGGGAATCAAGGTTAAATATCCATTTAGAGCTATAGTAGGGCATTACTTACTGAAAACTGGCCAAAATTGAGCAGGCCGGGGTAGGAAAGTTGCCATGGGACACCGTGAATGTAGCTTTGAATCATGTTGAGGGTAAACGTCGACATCATTGAGGCAAAGAACTGCACAATGAGAAAGAAGGCACAATATTACCACTCATATATAAGACACATAACATGCTCCAAAGGTTAGCATGATGTTTCTAAGACATATTTAAAAGGGAATACTGGACATTGTTAGACTACTGTTTGAACTGTGGACATTTACTGTGATTGGCAGTAAAATAAATGCAATTTTTTTACAATTTTTTAAATAAATTATTATGTATTTAGTTTTATCTGTAAACAACAATTGACAAAAATACTTACAAATTTAAAACTAATATTGTTATTTGACTGCAATGGTAAGCAAATAGGCAAATAAGCTGTCTGTCAGTGGTATATGTTCATTATCAAATAAACAATTTACAGAATTATTTGTGCAGCTAATAACAGCTAATAATAGCAAATAAATTCATAAATTATAGAAATTTTACAATACATTTTAGTTATTAAATAATAATATCAGTTTATATTTATTTGCACATCTAAGAAAGTCTAGAATGCTGCACTGAGGCGCACAGAAAATAATCTAGAACAAATGTTGTTAAAATAACAATTCATAGACAAAACATTGCATAATATTACAAAAATAAGCAGTGACAAGTGCTGGAATACTTACAATCCTCCAGGTGAGTGCTTGGTTCCAGAAGCTTGCGCCCTCTTCCAGGCTGAACAAAACCCCGCCCACTGGCGCCCCGAACGCTGCCGAAACACCAGCGGCAGCACCACCTGACACGAAGTCTCGTTTCTCTGTGTCTGTTCGGAAATACGTGAAAATCTGCCAACATCACCAGAAAGGCTACTAATGCCATTCATACAAATCTACCGCATTGTAATATTGTACACTAACAGGTTTGTGAAATCAGTGCACAGAGTTATATACTTATTTTACTTTATATTTGTTATATTGTATACATGCAATATAAACAATAAAATGGTAAAGTATTACTATTATGTGAAATTCAAAAAATTTGTTTTAGGTGTTCACAACTTTCAGATGCATGATTTGGTTGAACTCTGTTATATTACATATCATTATATATTGTATTCATGTGTATGTTAAATAAAATTCTATTTAATTCCAACTCGAAAGACACTGACCTTGAAGTCTCGTCGGAATGTTGACGATCGACCTTGGGAAATGCCTGCAGCTACTACAGCCCCCGAATGAATCATGGGGCCTTCCTGTATGGACACAAGGGCAAAGGTCATCAAAATAAATGTCATGCAAACAAACTGAATTAATGCAAGTACTGTGACCATGTTTCTACTACAATTCCTGAATCAACCAACATCATACAATTTAATCACTGCCTGGTAGTATGAACATATGTTGAAAGGTATAACATAACAAGAATGAATATCTGATCATTCTGAGTAAATAAAACATAGTTTGATATACAACAGATGCTGTAAAGATGCTATACTTAGAGCAAGACAAATTGTGGTTTAAATGTCTCAATGACTATGTTTATTATACAGGAAACATGCATTTAACTTTGCATAAGAATTTTGTATGATAATAAAAATGTAAAACTGACCTTGCCAATGGCTAGTCCTCCAACCACAGAGAGTACAACCCCAACGACCTTGCAGAAAAGGGTGAAGAGCCGGACAACGTGGGGTATCATGACCCCGTTGAGAAAGCATTTGATTTGAGGAATTCCGCTTCCAGCTGCTACAGGCTGAAAAGAAAATGTGTTGTTAATTATTATAAAAAATTCTGAACATAGGCAGGGCTGAAAATGCGTTGGTGCAATTAATACATGACACTGAGTTGCATCATGAGTTAAAAACTTTATTAAGAATGAAAATAACTTAATTGTTTTGTTTAAACAAATTGTGTGTGTGTGTGTGTGTGTGTGTGTGTGTGTGTGTTGTGTGTGTGTGTGTGTGTGTTGTGTGTGTATGTGTGTGTGTGTGTGTGCATGCATGTGTGCATGTGTATATGTTCATATCTGTGTGTGTATTGATATAGTTGTGTATGTGTGTGGCGTGCATGTGTTTATATGTGCATGTGTGTGTGTGTGTGTGTGTGTGTGTGTGTGTGTGTGTGTGTGTGTGTGTGTGTATGTGGTGTTTGTGTGTGGTGTGTGTGTGTGTGTGTGTGTGTGCTGTGTGTGTGTGTGCGTGTGCGTGTGCGTGTGTGTGTGGGCATGTACATGTGAGCATGTGTGTGTGATTAGGCAGGTACATGTGCACGTGTGAGTGTGTGCGCATGTGTGCATGTGGGTGCATGTGTGCGCATGTGTGCATGTGCTTGTGTGTATATGTGTATGTGACTGTGTCTGTATATGCATGTGGTAACATATATGAGTCTGTCTGTGTACATGTGTATATGCATCAGTGTGTTGTCTCATGACTGAAAATATACACAAATAACACAATTATTTTTTTAAGTCGAACTTGCCTCTCCGTAAGCCACCAGTATCGCTGCGATTAACACAAAGCCTGAGTTCCAAGCTATCCACAGCAGCACGGGAATGAAAAGATAGCTCGTCTTCATAGTCTCATCAAAGTCTTACACCAGTCAAGGTATTATGCATTACAATGTTACCATCTTTTGAACTGCAGACCCTGTAAAACATAATTTATCTGACTCACCCATCAACTCTATATACGGGAAAAATGTATTTAAAGATACAATTTTATAACAACTCTATCATGTTTTAATGTAATAATACTTTTAAATACATAACAAATGTAATTGATCCAACCAACCCTGAGGGCTGGGACTAACTGTGAATATTATACAATTAGCAATTAAGCATTTGTGTATCATGAGTATGATTTACAAACATTTTTAATTATGTACTTATTTAAATTTATTTATTTTGTTTTATTACTTCTTATTTGTTTAATTCTATTTCTACTGAATGTTGTAGACAAACTTCTATCCATGGAATAACAGTTTTATCACACTGTATTATATTGTATTGTGCAAATACAAAGGATACAAGACTTGAGCAGGGAGTACTTGACTGTCGACAGGCGGTGGATTGCAATGTCGATGGAACATGCGATGATCGCAGTGAATATGCCAATGAAACACATGACGACCCATCGTGCAAACTGCTGCTTGAGAAGTTGCTGAAATATACCCGTAGTTGTTATGAGATAATAGCACGGTGAATAGGTAACAAAATATGTCATTTTATTTCAAAAAGTTGACAATGATTTGCCAAGTGTTGCACATAATACCAACTTTTCTAGTCTAGTGAGAAAAAGCTATTAAACTGGTTGTTGATAATTATTGATGTTTATTTATGTGAACAATTAATATATATATATATATATATATATATATATATATATATATATATATATATTTAATGTATGTATGTGTTGTCAAATGTAGTTTTAAATAGTGTACATCATCCTGATTATTCCGACACACAACCAAGAAAAGTAATCAATAATATTTAAAGTCTGCAATGTATTAGATCATATAATGTATACAATATTGTTAATCATACCCTATGATTTTTCTGTCGCTCTTCTCTCTGGTATAAAACATTTTCACAGTTGTCATAGTCTAAGCTCTGAAACAAACAAAGCATATAAACTTATCTTAAACATTTATGTAAAACACCAATGCAAAAATGTGAAGCAACTTAATATATTTGTTTACTAATAATCATAATTATGATAAGGTAAATTATTTTGCACCCAAATCCTTGGAAAATGGGCTCAGAGTTGTATAAAAACAAATAGATAAGTCAACCAAAAAATTATAAGAAGCTTTAAAGTTTTTAAAAGATATGTTTGTAAACAACAATGCACAAGAATATTTGTGGATGTAACACGGTGTTTTCCCATCAAATTTTGATGTAAATAAAAAAATTGCAAACTGAAAAGAAAAACATAGGCCCACTGAAAATGTACAATTTGTTGGGTCCTTGAAGGCCTTAGGCCCTTTAGACTGATCCAATCAAATATAATTTCTGTTGTGCATAGCGACAGTGCCCTAATATACATCTATTCCAAATTTAAAAGAAGATCCTGAATAGTTTCTAAGATATGGGAGCTAAGTTGCATGGTGGATGCAGGTTGATGCCATAAGTATGTTGGACCCAAAGGAATAAAAGGTCTAACTTATGAAATACTAAAATTATACACAATTCAGAGCCAAACTATTTTTAAAAGAGGATGCTTAATATGTAATGGACATCACTTCACAAAGAAAATAAATGTTGTGTTGCAACTTACCTGAAACTTGGCATTGAGGAGCTTGGAGTCAACTGGACATTCAACGTATTCATCTATTGAAGCATCAGTAATTTGTTCAATATCCACAAATGGACACATTCTCTGTAAATCACACCAATGTTTACATCATTTACGAGATGTCTA
>JAODUO010000457.1:205000-330000 GCA_025642075.2 Ridgeia piscesae
ATTAAGCTTCTGATATCACAACCACCCGTCTAGTAATAATTTACTTTACGATATATGTATAAACAAAGGTTTGGTGATATAGCGTTATGTATTTATACGCATTCTGGGTCGCTGTGCGTGTATGTGCATATAGGTCATTCGGAGTTATCAGGCTCGCCAGACAACGCGTTTCGATAGCCGAGTGTGGGTGTGGGAATGAAAAGGCGTTGCAACATGTAGGGGTGTAGAGAGATTCGCCGAAAACTACCTCAACCGGATATAGAATAAGCCATCGCCAAGACATTTCGTGAGTTATACTATGCGGCCTACTATCGTAATGGTCGTGTAGTGTATTTTGAAGTGCACAAACTCAGATTGTTAGGACGTTTGGATCTTTGTTGTCATTCGGTTCACTGATTCGGTGCTACTTGTACTTGTCCACTTACTACAGTCAACGGTGCGGAATGATCACGCTGACCACCATGGCTGCGACAACGTCTTCCTCGTCATGGTGTCAGAAGTTTGAGCCGAATATTTTTAACAAGGCCAAATGTCAGAACTGTTTCAAGCCGAAAGAACAACATTCGTCGGAAGCACTGGAAAGCAACAAGGTAGGTACCCCGCTGACACTGACAGCGCTGGCTGTCACTACCGGTGGCGCTGTTATGTTTATGAGTTTAGACTTGGACATGACGTAAAATGTGTAACTTACTTTAAATCGAGTCGCTGTGTATATTTTCATGTAAAATACGTTGGCGTATATCTCGTTCTGATGACTTGTAATGTAAATTAAACGTTTGTGCTCCATGTTAATGTAATAATGGTCAATTCATTAACTTGTGCGTAGCCGGCATGTCAAATCTGTTGCACAAGCCACAACACTGTCACAATCAAGTTTACCAATACAATTTGTGAACATTAATTAGCTTTAGTACTCTGGTTTATATGTACGAATGAGTAGTACTATTCTGTTAAACGAGGTGTTGTTTATGTACAATGTGTGTGTTTAAAACATTGTACAACTTTGTAATTATTATGTAGCCTATATATGTGGTGGCTTCATCCAATCTAGTGTTTCGAGGGAAAGTAGGCAAGTTGTGACAAAGCTGTCGTCTTAATCAAACTAAATACTGCTGCAATCCTGGAAACTTGTCATTGGTGTACAGAGCACAGAAACTGTCTTCACAATAAATTTAAGAAACATCCATAAAGTCATTAAAGAAAGAGATACCTCAACCTGTACAAGACCACATAAGTAAACAACCTGGAATGGACATACCGGATTTACACATATCTTGATTTTTGAGGTCGAAATATATATCTATATTTTAAGTGGTTCAAAATGTTGGATATTGATGGTTCTAAATGACAGCTTTTGATTTTGTTGTGTATCTACTGTTTACTTCTGGTTATTCTAACACATGATAACATGATTGGAAACATTTATAAATGAAGTAAAATAGATATTTAGTTTTACTCTGGATGACAACTAGTGTGAATTCTGAACGTCACATTTTTTTACTGGGTTCAGATATTAGCATACGTGTTACATTACAATAATTTTTGTATTCTAAAAAAATACACAACAATTTGTTTGGTCATGTTTTGTAGCTCACTCACATAACATCTGTTCACGTTTACACCTGAGTGTTGTCCGTTCAGCATTAGATTTATTTAAAAAAATTATTCCAAGTACACACTGACATTATTTATTAAATGAAATGCATTGGTTCCGTCCCTTCTTTGGAAAGTCTTGATAACCTCACAATGGGTTTTCACATCACCAATTGACGGTGCAGCTGTTCCTGTAGAAATGTTGTACTCCTGGTGAACCTGCTGATCAAAAGCAGACAGTATGAGAGATTACCTACGATGTGGTGACATGAGTGGGCAATGAATATTATCTGGTGCAACTAACTACTCTAATAGCTGTGTATTGGCTGGTGACTGGAACATGAGACTGAGCTATGCAAACAATCCATGACCCAGTCATAGACTGTTGACAAAGAGTTGACCCATGAACGTACTGCATGATCCTGCTCTGCTGTCTATGTCACAGAGACAGGGAGTGAGGTTACTCATGGCTGCTCGGCCTTGTCATCTCTTAAACATCTGTGAAGGTGGCCATTGTTAATATTATCAACAGTTCTTTGTGAGGGCATGTTAATAGGCAGCCTTGGCACTTCTCAGTTCCCAACTGGCACTGTTAATAGGCATCATTTAACAAACAAAGCATCCAGGACCAAGCTCAACAAAGACTAAATTGTGTTTTTTCTTCTGAACTGAAGCCCCTGGTTGTTATTATTAAAGTAGCTTATTAATCAGTTACTACCACCAAATATAAATGGATTTGTTAACCATTATTATATGAACTTTACAAATAATCATAATAAAATTGTTAGTTATAGAATGCTGGGCTTTTAAATAATGTTATTTGGCTAGATAAATATCAAAATAAATTAATGATACATCATACTTTCATAACATCCACAATAAAGTAACAGTAAATAAAATGCTATAATTATAGTTAAAATCAATTAATGAAGTGAGACAATCTGTAAAAGTAAATAATATCACATTTATCTAGATGTATATCAAACAATCAATAGAAAGCTATGTTGGTCAGTTTGTCATACACCTGTAATTTCCTTAAGCTTCTGGCAGTGTTTTGAATTGAAACAAAGGCCAATTTCTTCTACTTCATTTTCACGATATATTGATTGATATCTAATAAACAGCCTGCAAGGTATCTAGATTTCTCCCATAAATTGATTTATTGCTGGCCTGCGGTTGCTTTATAAAACTGACCTCTGACACCACTTCGTAAACAGGAAAATTTATTTTTCTTTCATGAATGCGTCTGAGATCTGAATGTTTTATTATCCAGTCACCATGTGCATTGTTTTGGTGGACACATGGATGTTAACTCGTATCCATGATTTTTGAAGACATTATTTTGCCTCTTCATTTATTTAAAAAATACCCATCAATACCAGGGTTTACCCGTCCAAATGATGGGTGGACGGGTCTCTGCATACAGCTGTGACAACAATTAATATCATCTGAACATGGGTGACTGTTTGAATGATCTTATTTACATACTGTAATGACTATGTATTCAGATGTGTATTTTTAGACAACTTAAACAACTTAAAAATAAAAAAAATGTTTTATGTATCGTATCTGTCAAACTACATACATTACATTTTTGAACACATCAATAACAAATGTTTTTTTTACTGTTTTTGACACAGCTGAACATATTTAGGTGTCTGAATAAATAGTCATTACACTAGTGTAAAGCGACATAGTGTGTTCCAAAACTGTTGTTACCTGGAACCATCCTTGGATGGTTATTATTACAATGGTCACACTAAGTTATTCTTCATCCCACTTTCTTGTCAGATGTGTTGGGAACTAGCCAACTTCAAAGGTATTTCTGGGTTTGACATGTACATCATGCAAGCAAAAGTGCCAATTTTGTATTGGTATATTTGTTCTTTATGTTTTGTTTACATTTAGAAAAATTGAAACATTGTTTCAAATTGATTTATGATTTGAATTGGCACGAAGCATGCCTTCGTGTTTATTCTAACATGAAGGCTCACTCCATGCTTATTCTAAAGGTATTAAAAAACTATTTTAAAGGTGAATTGCTCTTGTTTGAAGTTGGTTTAAAAGTTCACGTGAAATGTTGCGCTGTTGTAGGCCAGTCGCAAGATATCAAAATGTGGATACCTGTTCGTCGCACCAGACTCTTTCGACTTCACGAACCCAATGGATCGCTCACGGGTAAGTTATGTTTGTTGTCACTGTAGTGACTACATAAATAACTCACTGTTGCCCTACCATATGGGCTCAGTTATATACATTCACACAACTTATGCAAGCCTATTTATTTTTTACATTGCATTTTGCAACTGTGAGAATCTGGGTTAATTGCCTCTGGTTTTGACGGTTTATGGTTCCTGTGGTGATTTCTGAGATGCCAAAGAATGTTCGCCTGCAGAATCCCCCCCTTTGACAGTTGGTCCTGTGAATAAGTAATTATAGAGTTGCACTGATATATTTCTGCTAGTGACACCTGGTGGCAGGAGCGTGGGTATCATTTGCCCAGCATGTGTTCAAATAGCACCTGTGATCAGGGAGTAAATCTTAGGGAATATTCTTTCTGCATGGCGCAGCAGGATAAACGGGCATGGTCAACTATAATTATATATTTTGTATGTCCACTCCCAAAACTTAATTAGATTTGCAAGATGGTAGGAATGCGAATGTATGTTTGTCATTCTTGTGTAGAGAGCTGTTTTGGCATTCAGTGGTATGTAAAAAATGACTGCTCAGGTACAGTTTTTTTCTTCTGGACGGTCACAATGGGCCTAGCGCACTCCACACTGGAGTCAATGTCCCAGTGTTTTTGCGTGCTTTGCAGTCTGACTTTCCATGTAATCAATCTTTGCCCCTGGCCGTACCGTTAGACAGGTTGACATAGAGAGTATGATAGAATTAAGACAACCGTGGCAGCCTATTGACTCCTGTAATGGTTATACTGGATGTTTATGCCCTGTATGAATTGGTACAAAGAATAACACAGCCAGGGGGAAATTAAAGACATTCAGGTTTATGGCGAGTCATTGCAGGGTGGCCTACGGCACAGTGTGTCTATGTGCCTGTGTTTCACAAACAGGCTGTGTGAAATTAGCAGTGTGGAGTGTATAGTTTGCTGCCTAAAAAACCAGCACCGTCACAGGTGATGGATTATTCTGTGCCGCATACTGTAAGGTTGTGTTCACATATAAACAACGTTTTGTTTGTAGATGAAACACTCAACAACGTTTTGTTTGTAGACGAAACACTCATTCATGTGTCTGGTTTGACGGTGGTGATATTGTTTAGTAAAAGGATGTTGTTTACTACAGTTTCTGTGTTTTAGTTTGAAAAGGGTATAGCGCCTTACATGACTTCTGCTATGTCCCTTCAACGGCAGCAGCAACTAACCAGTCATGAAACTATATTGTATCTTTCCCATAATATGTTATAGTATTACTGTGTTGTTGTTTAATAAACTTTAATTAATTAATTCATTCATTCATTCAAAAGTTATTCATGGAATCATTGTCATTTCTATTATTGTTGTAGAATGTGCCTTAGAAGATTTTTTAAATATAAAATTTGTCGGGAGAATACAAATGTTGGTTCACTGACTTCACATACTCACAGGTACAGACATGTCCATTACAATGACCAGTGGTCACACCAGTCGGTTCATGTATACTTGATTATACCCTATGGCAAGATTATTGATATTTATCATGCTTATGACCTCGTTTGCATTCAAGAGCACAATGTATGGACACTTGGATAGTGTTTCCAGAATAAATCTTTCTGGCAGTCTATTCAATATATGTATCGATATAATATCTAGGTAGATATTATATAGATGTGTCTATTTTAAAGTTAACCATCTGCCATATACATGCATAATATTTTTACCTACCCATTCTGTGAGAGGACAGCAAGAATTAAACTTACTTGGAGCAGATGTTGAAACATCAACATTTGCGTTTTATTCTTGCTGTGAATGCTGTCTAATCGAATCTCGGAGCCATGAACAATATATTCCATATCATTCTGTGAGTGTTTGCACAGAGGCCACACACACGCATGTTGCACGCATGCATGCACACAAAGTAGGCTCATTTTGAAGTAATCTCCTATTATTATCATTATGCATTGAGATAGCACAAGGTTGGGCCTGACACAAAATTGTGGGCACCCAATTGTTGCATGAGAATCAGTATGGTCCACTTAGTTCAGTCGTGTTTATTTTCTCTTTTGAAGGAATGCCTTTATCTAACTTGCAGTAATTTACCAATTCCGTTGTCATTACTTCGCTGGTAATCGGTCCATGGTATTTTTTCTGAGGCTTTATTGGAATTATGTAATAGAGCTTCGGTGGGTGTTCTGTGGCCCTGGTAATCAGTTCGGCAACCTAGACATGTATCGCTATAATTAGTTGTTTCACTGCCAAATTGACCAGTGCGTTTTTATCTTGTCTGGTGAGAAATGTCATCAGGTGATATCGGTGATGTTCCATATGTTCAGTTCAGATGGATTTTCTTCAACAATCCCGACAAAACTATCAGAAACTGACAGGAAGTAACCTGGTATACCCAGTTATATATGGGCATCTCTTTTTAGCATTAAAGTCACATTTCGCATGTGTCATTTGTGTAAGCAAGATTGTGTGGCATATTGGCTGCAGACTGTCAGGTTTTCCCAATTTGAAAATAATACCCCGTGCATAGCATTCTGAATACTAGAATGTTGAACGTATACTCTGTGTTTTGTATTTGCTAATTTTGTATGCCCAATGCAGTGTTCTAATTGTTCATGTTGTATTGGCAATACGTTATAATATTGTAAACAGATCTTAGTAGCTGGCACTGGTGATTAATCAATGCAGACAAATGTGCATGCATCACTACCCACAACAACCTTTGGAGTGAATGTTGTTGTTCATATGCTACTGTTTGTAGACTAGGGTGGGGTACAGTTGATTCAACTTCCTGTGCACTGATAATTACTACCTGTTGGTGATTAGGTGTTACAATCTCACATGAAAACCCTTAAACAACATAGGTAGTCATTGTGGCAATGGTTACTGGCAGCAAACATTGTAATTTTACAATTAGCTCTTATCAATGCCACACATTGACCTGACAGGTGAGATTACTGGCCACTCCTGTGAAATATACCTGCTGTAATCAGTGTATTGCACATACATGAACATTGGAAGTTTTCCAGACTGGCTAAAGGGTTAGTGAATGTCAAATGTGGCAAGGCCCATAATGGGGAGCTTACTTTGTAAAGATTTCCCTCAATTGTACTAGATCTAGCACAGTCCAGAACAGCAAATAAATCACCAGTGTAGGTCCAACACATTAGACAATAGCCTCTTGTTACCATCTTGACAAGCATTGAATATGTGAATGGTCAGTCTGAGGGGCGTGTCGGTTAAAGGTTGCAGGTCAATGGTACCCTGTGGTTAATGGTTATGGTCTGTCATGGGAACTGCTCATTTCAAGTAGGGTACAACTGTTGATACATACTGTGTACTTCATAATGTAATAGTATCCTACTTGATGCACACCTTGCAGCCAGACAGAGGGAGGGTTCAGAGTGGCTCATGTAGTCTAGGAGATTATATAAATGTTTTTGTTATTTATTTCTAAATAAAACATATTAAGGAGGATAAAATACAATTGTATTGGCTTCTGCTGGAAGTAGCCATTTTCATAACATGTTTATTCTGACAATATTTTTGGACAGTTCTTCACAGTCAGTGTGTGAGTTGTAAATACAGTTGTGTGGTGTTTCATTGTGTACTCAGGTTTACATGTGAAACTGTGGCTATCATGTTGAACCTGTGAGTAATTGGCATTGACAAAAAGAGCATGTTTTGTGGTGGCAAATGTTGTGAAATTATTCAAGATAAAAGTACTCATGCTACCTAGAAAAAATACCAAGATGTAGGCGTTTATGTTTTTGTGTCTATAGATGTGTGGGTTGTTCTATTCTTGTGACTGTAATTGTTACAGAAGTGTACTATAGTAGTCAATGACTACACTCTATAGTTAGGTCAGGTAGAGTGGTCATGACATGTCACCTTTGTGGTTACAACCCCACAGCAAGGGGTGGAAATACACTCCTCTTTCGCGTGTGACGCACCACCTGCTTTTATCTTTATAAAATACTGGAGTACCTCCAGATCTGTTGGACTTGTGCCAGTTTGAAGAAACAAACACATGATTATTTAAATATTGAAAATTAGTGAATTACTGGAGTTTGTATTTGTATCTGATCCAGATATTTTACTTGAAATCCATAGATTTTTAGTTTTACCTCATTTTCTTAATTCGTTTATGATATATGTGTGTCCTTCAGGCCTTGATTCATTGTCTTATGTCAGCTTGTCTTGACATGAAATAAACTCACAGAAGGGTAGGAGAATTCTACCTGAGGATCTGGCAGTCCTTTTGCCAACGTCTGATGTTATCTACAGGGTCTCTCCAATCGGCTACCTGATTAGATAAAGCAGCCATTTTCAACATGCACTTGAATGATCTGAAGTAATGGGTGTAGATTAGATCTGTAATCAGTAGTTGTGGTAGCTCTGTGGTGCCAATGCTGCCTGCTTCACTCCACCAGATACAACCACAAACCACCTTCTTGCTTCACTGGCAAATTACTGTTTACTGGTCTGCAAGCAGTTAATGGCCAAAGGGTAAAAGTGTGTTGACTTAGTCCATTGTTATGATTCTATTCACAATGCAATCTTTGTGTGAACGTTTTACATCGGAATCAACCAAGTGTGTCTAGCTGTACTCTGATACTAGTCATTCATAAATATTTAAATTGTCACGGTTTGATAGCATGCATGCAAAACTTGACTAAACCGTCGTCATAGGCTCCAGGTATTGTGCATAAAACCTTTATTTAAAGAAATCCAGATTTTTTCCAAACGATTGTACCTCAACTAACTGGTGCATTATCACTTAAGAAGTCTGAAGGCCGAATGGTTAATTTCGCTAGCTGTCAATTCAGAATCAGGATTCCGAGGTGTCTTTCCTATATGTTTACAAAATGAACTTAACAGACTCCAGGATAAATGTTTGTTCATATTTGTCACACATAACTCAAGATCAACTTACGTGCTGACATTTTGTAATACATGTTATTACTAATTGTCAATCTAGATCTGTAGAAAATGACACATCAATATGTCAACCACACGCAGATAGGGAATGTTGACACAACATCATGCAGTTCAAGAATGGTGAAACTTGAAAGGGGTGTCTACGTAAGAAAGCAACATAATAAAGCCAAAACAAGGAGATTCAGAGAAGAATCGTGACCGACTGGACAGTATTCACTAAGCACTATGATATCTTCAAGTGTAACTTTAGAATCAGCTTGAAGAGACAAGTCTACAACTCATGTATACTTCCAGCAATGGCATACAGCACAGAAACATGGACACTCTTCAAAGAACCAGCCAACGATAGCACAAAACAGGTGGAAAGAAGTATATTATTAAAGAAGAATATTAAAGAAGACTACATGGGTCTAGGCATGGCACCTCAGTAGAATACAAGATGGACATTGTGTATCACCTAGAAACCTTACAAATGGAAATGATCTAGACGAAAACCGGCGAGATGATGGAGAGACGAACTGGGTGAGTAGAGTACTCAGAGTGGCAGAAGAAGACAGCACAAAACAGCAAAACAAAACAGGACCAACACCGGATGTTATGGCGAAACCGATTTAACTAGCAAAATCACACTTATGAGCACATAAGAATGGTAATGAAGTGGGCCACGGAACTCAGAATCTCTTAAGAGCACTGGCCTTAAACCCTCTTGTTTTTGTTTGGAGCGGCTGTCCTGTGATGTTCATTTAACCCCCCTCATCGGACTCATCCCCAGCTGTGTAAAGAACTCCACAGCATTTGACAGCGATACAGCTGTGTACATGAATGGAAAGCTTTCATACTATAATCATGACGTGGCTGAATACTTTCTAGAAGCGTCTTATTAGTGTTTCAATGAACGGATCTGCTGGGAGTGTTCAAGTGGCTTAGAGCTGTTCTAAGGGCCGGATACTGTTGTGTGAGCTTTTGTTTGTGAGACACTAATGAACACATTGGTCACACGTTGTATCCTGGTAGAAGCCGCATTATGCATGCGTAGAGAAGAGTGTAGATTGTAGTGTTGTGCTCTGCTGTTTGTCAGTTGTATCATGTGTGTACAACTTTTATCCCGAGATGTACACAAGGTGTGCATGTAGTTTTGTATTGTAAAACTTTCTTTTGTTGTAAAACTAACAGAATCAGAATACATGAATCTAATGAACATTTACCACTTTCTTTGGTATTCCACTGGTGCAGACTGACATTACCAGAATATTAAACAGTATCACAAATGTCAAATACTATTGAAAAAAACAACCAAGAATTGAACATTTGATATGTTAAAAATGCACATACACTTGTGCACATTTGTGTTGTGTGTGTATAATTTCAATTTTATTGTGTATGCTTGCAGTTTTGTATACTATTGTAGTGATTGTATGTACATTGCAACTGTGTACTAGTGGTAGGGTACTGTAAATTTGCCAGGTATCGGATGGATAGTGGGATTCAGCGATAATGCGAAGGCGTCAATATTATTCACCAGATGATGACACCAAGGTGAAGAAGTGATGCTAATGTCGACACTGGCAGTTGGCACCGTGCCACTCACTTTCTTATGTCTTCCTGGTGGAATTTAGAAACAAAGTGTGCTATACACTGTATATGGTGTCTGTGAACCAGCACATTCACACTGTTGTAGTATTCAAAGTGTGTGGGTTTAAGTTCTTATGCAGACAGTTGTTTGTTGCTTGTCTCTCAACCAGTGCAGTGTTGACATGGTTGTCTGGAAGTTGACTTCAAACTTGGCTTGTGTCATTTATTTCTCACGTATGGCATTCACACGGAAGTTTAATTTTCAATGTTTGTATCAACAGATAGGGTTAACCAGTCGACAATGGCATGTTTTCGAAATCACGAAACAGTGAGAAAGTGACACTTAACGGCAGAACAATTTAAATGCTTTGTCATCAGACACCACACACGTTTATGGTCATCACCTACTTGGTGTGTGTGTGTCTGTGTGTGTCTGTGCCTTACAGCATTGCATTTTAACGAGATGACTGAGTAGTGAATGGCCCGCTAGAGCCTGTGTAAACTTTTTTATCAGTGTCGGATGTAGATTTTGTGAGGTATGACTAGCGCCTTACCGGTCTGTCCTTCTTAACTATTTCAGATTGTAATGCCACACGGATACCCAACATCTCTGAATTAGTTCACAGCTTTATGGCGTAATGTGATTCAATCCAGTTTCTGTTCTTGTAAAATGTGTAATTTATTAATCATGTATGTTTGTCATTCTATGTTCGTTGATACGTCTTTTATCAAACTTTATTTACAAACATGGTATGTGGAAATATTTATTTCTATAAAAAGTTTTCATAAAAGCACACAGGAAACTTCAAAGTACGACAACTGGTTGATTTGCAAGTACATTTTTTTCAAAGCTACTGAATTACCAGAGGTAGTACTTATAAAAAGTGTGAGATCTTGCATAGCTGCATTCCATTACTTATCTGGATGGATTTATCTGGTATTAGTTATAATCTTTCAACTTTCGAGCAATCGCTTCACCGTGTTATTGGATGAGCAAGGCAGAATGCAGTGGAGCATTTGAACCCACAAGATGAGGTGATATAAAAAACGTCCATGCTGGGCGGGTAGAGAGGGAGAAAATGGCTCTCAAATTGTTGGTTTAATGTCAGGCAGCTGCAGTAAATTGTTGGGAACATGGCACCTACTTGTGTAAGATGATCACTGTAAGGGACATCACCAATGCTACGTGTTGTGTTATCAGAAATGAGGGAACCTGAAAGGCAATTTCACACTTTGTTACGCCTGGTTTGGTTGAGTAATTGCTGTTGTTTTAAAGAGTAATCCCAGGAGGCAAAAACAGATTTTGTTATAGTTGGTATATTGTAATGTGAAATGTTCTGCCGTTTACGACGAACTGCAGAATTTTTTATTCCGCAATATGCTGTAAAGAAGATTATAAATCTAAATGTATCTTATTCCAGTTTTTTTTCTTTTAAAAAATTCATGTCTTGTGAAAAGCATGAAAACAAATGGTTATTTTATTCCTGTCAACTTTTTTCTAAAAATGGTGAATCAATTAGTCACAGTCGTTTATCAAATTAACTCCATGTCAGGTGGAAAAAATGAGCACAAATGTTTATTTTATTCCTGTTTTTTTCTTCTTTATGCTTATGTAATCTGTCACAGCTGGGGGCGGTGTATACATGCTGGGGCAGCTGCCCCTGTCAGACAAGTGGGGGTGTTTGTGGAAGACATGCTGGGTGGGTTGAGAGGCTGGGGGTGGGGTGGGATGGAGCCCCCAGGTGCTGGTGATCCATCTAGCAGACACAGGGTTGTTTGTGTGCTGGTAGTGCCCTGACAGGTGTGTGTCCTCAGTCAGGGAAGCCACCCACCCTCTCTCCCACCCTCTCACCCACCATTCTCCTGTTATTTTTCAGCATCTCAGATGTTAGTCAAAGGATATGTATTTTTTGCTACAAAAATCTCTTGGCTGTTGGAACCATATAGCCAGAGCTAATCCGTCCGGTGTAAAAACTTAAAACAAATTCCGTACTAAATGACAAGATGTCCGAGATTGAGCAAGATCTGAGTTCGTCCACTTCCTTTGTTGGATCCAGTAGTAAATTCCAACTTCCATAAATTGAACAGGTGACAGCCGAGGGTGTTGTAGAAGTCTGGTGACCTGTCTGGATTAGAAATCAGTATTTCCACAGCTCTGCCACTCCTCCCCCAGTAACCCCCTGTAACCCCCCAAATCTCTGCCCATATGTCAGCATCACAGTAAGCAATGTACCAACCGGTGCACTGGCAAATGTACTCTACTTCTTCCTTTTAATTTTTTTGGTGGGTCACATTTCCGTTGGCATTACATGTACAGTGTACTTACAAAAGGGTAATCCTGAAATAGACCCTTGGAGGAAGCCTGCTACTTCCTTTAGGAAACATATCTAGGCCTCTCAATCAATCTATGTTTTCCTACGTTCTTCACTGCTTTACTTTCTTCTGGTGAATCATTTGTAAATATGCTGTCCAACTGCAGATGATCACATCAGATAAGGTGGAGCTTTGTCAGTAATTTCTGTTCACTCTTGTCTGACATTTTGCACAGTTGATGGTTTATGCAGATTTGCAGTTTCCTTTCTGTAGCTGATGGACTACAAACTGTATAGATACCATCTAAAGGTGTAGAGGTTGACAGCCAGGCTTAACATTCAGAAAGCAGACTCTCTGTTTTGATGGTTCGTGCTGATTTGGGTGAATTAAATTCGCATTGTTGCATGTTTGAGAGAGAGAACTTGGTGCTCATTTGGGTGGAAGAGATGCTTATCTGTTGTCTCCTCATGTTGTAATGGCAGGAGCTCCCTGAGGAGTTAGAATGGAAGATTAAGAAAATAGTGATTGTGTTTGATGGACAGGAAGCTCCTGAACTGTACTACTGAGTCATCACTGGTACTTGGAGACAGTAGGGACTGTCTGGAATAGGACTGTCACACAATGAAAATGACACTTACACCATAGCATGCCCACCTCAACATTTATGGCTGCGAATAATGGCGAAACATTCCAGAAATTGGATCCGTATATATTGGACTTCAAAGCAGCACCCAGTTAATGTATGCGCTAAGAAATGTCTTGATGTGACTTAATGTTTATGCATTGTGCAGTGGCATGGAGGTGGCAGACATTGACCAGGTAGAACTGAGTAGGAAGGAGAACAATGGCGCAGTGTTATTAGTACAGTTCTGGTCTCTGCTCCAGTGAGGCGCGACTCATTAATAGCCAGGTGTGTGGTTATGAGCCTGGGTGATCAACACAAGATATGTTTACTCCAGCTCACTGTGGGAAACTGGCAATAGACCCCAATAACAATGAAGATGGTTGCCCTGATAAGCAGGCTGTCGCCACTTGCTAATGTGTGAGATATGTAAATAGCCTTCAGGAGTCACATCTAAGAATGCACATGTCTAATATACACACGTGGGACTGTTGTTAAAAAGTTCCTTTCTTGTTGATGGCCGGAAACTGTTTTCATTGTTCTGTTCTGGTAGCAAGTGAGGAATTTAGGTTTCTTTCCCGGTTTTACGATGATTATATTAAAAACTCCTGGTGAAACGCATCTTGTTAGAATTCATGCACAAGTGTGTGTACCCACTTGGCAGGTTGCGTTATTTCCAAAACAAGATGCTTCAAATGGCGAAAGTTAATTCTGATCTACCCACTTTGGTTGAGATGCCAGACACTCGAGCTGTGAACTGGACCGCTGGAGTCAGGACATTTGAAACATCTTATTATGCAAACTGTATGGAAGCTATTAGGTACTTATACTATTGGACACCAGAGAATATGGAAATAAGACAACGGTTAAACACAGCAACGGTGTATGTGATTATGTCAAGTGTAAACCACACCCAAGGTGCGCATGTGGCTACTATACAGAGTTTCATCGATGTGTCATTTTAATGGCTTTTCAATTACAAATGACAGCAACTTGCCAGGCAATGAAGGGCTGCTCAAGTCAAATCGCGACATAATCACTGAACAGTCTGACACCTAGGACATTTGCCACACTGTATCAGGTGACACGAAACACATCTATCAAGTGATGGGATTGGGGCTGCAGGAAAAAGCTGGGGGGAAATGTGGGATTTGAAGGGGAGGTGACTGCTGGGGTGTTAGGGTGATCAGGGTCAAGTGTTCCTGTCTACCCAAATTAAGCCACCATTGAAGGCTCAAATCCTAGACATGCCAGACAGTAATTCTTCATCATACGGATTTCTCTATATAAAATAGTGATTTGTGTGGGTATGTGCTCTGCTTAAAATGGAAAAATCATGATAAATTATGTAGCTTTACATGTTTAATATATAAAATTACAACTAATATATTTTACATAAATTGATTGATAGTTATGGTGGCCAATGAGCAATACTTTTTGTGTTCGGTGAACAGTGGTGACTGCTTGATCAAACTAGCTTCATTTAGACACCATGAAAACATTGTGACCACTGCAGTCAACATCATTGTCACCCCACCCCCACCTAAGGGACATGGGTGGATAGAACTGGATACCCCAGGGTGATTATCACTAATGGTGCATGCCTGATGGTCCAACCACAAATGCATCATCATCAAGTTGTTGTGAAGGTAAACTGCTCGGTGTGTGTTATCAGTGTGGTTGCAGGCCAATTGGTGGGCCTTTGAAAGAATCTGCTTGAGGAGTCAAAATCAACACTTATAGGTGGTTATATTTAATGTGACTGCTTAGAACTGAAGGGTACACATTGTGTGGTAAGTGGTCAGTCAGTGGTCAGTATTGACCTCCTGCACTACACCTCTTTGGGAGCTGCCTTTGAAACTCTACTGGTGATGACAGGTTCCTTCTAATCTCTCCTCGTTTGATTAGTTTGAAGGCATAATAAGTGGATATTCTGAGGTCTACCTGGATCTAGTTGAAAGGAAACATTGTTTACCATGTTTGACCAACAAGAAAGGGATTTGACAGCTAAAATGGTGCCTATTTGGTTCTTACATTGGTTTGGGGCTTCAAGATTTTGGTAGCATGGGGTGCAATTGATTTCTAGCCCCTGTGACTTGGTGAGGTGTTTTCTTCCTTATCAGTGCTACTGGAGGGGTCTTGATCATCACTGGTTGGTGACTCTAATTGTTGTGGAACAGAGAAGGTTTTGCTGGCGGCCTTAGCAGTGAAAGAAAACTACCAGGGGGGTATTGGCAACTACTTAAATATTTTCCTTTGAACAAGTCTGCCCTTTTATGTTCACTGGTGGTTCCATGCTGCCCCAGTCACACAGGAAGAACTGATTAACTTTGATTAGTTGAAAGGCACTATGTCTGGGCTGGGCTGTCTGCCACTGATTTAATTTCAGATAAATTGGTTGGCATAAGTTGCAGTTTCTCCAAAATGAACACACAATGAGAGAAAATCTGAAAATTATTTCCTTACCGCAACATTTTGACATTGACTAAATTTTTTATAGCCGCAGTTGTTTAATTTAAAAAGGTGAGAGTTTTATGAAACACATGTCTCAAAATGATTTTATTACCTGTAGCCAGGTGGTCATTATTAGCAGGAAGGTCACTCAGTCAGACTTAAATGTCTTGTTGGTGCAACTTGCACATTACATGCAGTATTTTGGGCAGTTTGGCTGGCAGAAAACCTTCAACAGATTTATTCGACCATTACCTTAATGAAGAACATTGTGTTAAAACAATGTTAAAACAATGAGGAACAGGTAACGTTGTGTTGACAGGATGCAAATGATTGGTAAATATGCTGATTTGCATGTTGCCTGCCAGGTCTGACCAAGATCACGATTTGTGGTTGCTGGCACAGAAACAATCTCTGATTGAAGCGAAAAACAATAGGCTGTTGTCACAGTCCACTTGCTGCCAGATGAAGCTGTGGCTGTCATGAGATTAGTTGTATAAACCACCATATAAACCTTGGGCACACATTGCATCTCGTTCCTTATCTTTACTTCTTCTGTCTTCTGTTTTCTCAGTGTCAACTCTGGGATTATCACAGGTGTGTTGATCACAGTTGTGTTGATCACAGGTGTGTTGATCACAGTTGTGTTGATCACAGGTGTGTTGATCACAGGTGTGTTGTTCACAAGTGTGTTGACTCCGTTACACCTTTGATGTGCACACTTTTTCTGGCCATTACCTCAGTTCTTATCAGATATATGACTTTACCATAATGAGGTCTATAGACATGTATATAACAAATGTTACCTGTTGACTAGGTAGAAATGTACTTGACCATTTGTGAACACTTAATGTAAGGTACAATCATAGAGTTTTGTAGGTATGACAGTGTTTGGTTAGACACAAGTTTGTTTGGACTTTTACACATGAGAACTGTCTAAGAGGACAATTCACTCACAGTCATGTCAGATCAGTGGATGTTGCGTTATTTTGTTGTTATATTTTCAATCTTATCATCTTTCCTTGCTTTATTTAAGCAAACCCTAATCACAATATACAATCGTCTATCAGATACATACTTTTAGTACTACTTATCAAACGTTGTAATTGAAATACTGCAACTTGATGGTTACCGTAATTGTATTTAACATTTTACAAAATTCTATATTTATCCAGTATGTTACCATGTAATCTAGAAACAGTTTAACTGTGGTGTAGCTTGTTGTCTGACAAAGTTGTCTTGTTATGTTACAGCGATGGCAGAGACGTTTCTTTGTGCTTTACGATGACGGAGAACTCACCTACTCAGTCGACGAAAACGTGAGTGGTTGACTTTATCCCATGTGTCTACACCCTGCATTGTGGGCAATAGCAAGTGTTTGTACAACAAAAGCTGTTCATATAAACAGTTCCTCCTGTCCCCGCCTTCCCCGATAGTAAATATTATTTTGATTTACAACGAAATTACTAAGCAACATCAAAGGCTGCTGTTTATTAACATACTTGATCTGGGCTCTGTTGAAACGTGTTATGTTACTGTTGTTCTCAACCACATTAATACAAAGCATGCAGTGCTTTGATAAAAAATAACACCATCAGAAGAACAATTTTATTCATGTTTGGATAAGCCTCTAAGTGCTGCAGACTTAAAGTGACTGGATTGTAGCGTAACACAGAAGTCAGCTTCTGTGGTAGTTCACGCGCCACTCTTTTATGCAAGGGCTGTCAGGGCAAAAAGTGAATTAAAGCAAAGCAGTAGCTGCACCAGGCTTCCTGCATGGCAAGCGTAAAGGATTGTGACTCGGCCGGCGGCCACTGCTTGCATCTAATTTCCATCTTGTTGCTGTTTTTAAGCTACGGTAGCGATATCGTGTGGTTTCTGACTCATCTTGTGTCAGAGTGAACCAGTAAATCAAAGGAGATCTCTGTTAACATAAAAATTGTGTTGATGCATATTGTATCTCAAGCATGATTTAAACACAAAATTTTACTGTTTTATGGTTATATTATGTAGATTTTATTACTAGCGTAGGTAGTTTGGTACCATGGTGCCACCTAGTGACTTACTTAAACCTGATCATTTGCTCATGGTGTGTTTATATACAACTACTATACAGATTGATTATGGTGATATGATTATGAATGCAATCAGATTGGTCCATTGAAAAGGTCAGTTAGATGATAACATTTGGAGATATTTATGTAAACTGGTGTTCTCACAGTATACAAGAGGGTGATATTTGTGTGTAGTAGCTTATTGTAGATTTATGTCTGACTGTCATATACTAGACTGTGTTTCTAAGAAGTATGTTTTCGTTCCATGAATCTGGAAAGGTCTGTAGTCCAGGCAGTCATAAACACTGACTTCAAAGGGATATATCTGTACTGTCTGAATTGGCACCTGTGTCTCTCCTTTGGCTTTGTGTCATATGTCACAAAAACGATGCAGACAGGACCTTTTGCAAATACGTCATTTCCTAGTCATGCAGTGCTTGTGATGTCAGTTCTTGGGCGGATGAAATGACTGGACAAAATGAGAGTAATATGTAAAACAAGTACAAGAGTGCTGCTGGTCATGTAGCATGTCTCACTGTGGCCATGTGTGTCCGAGTGCGGCCATGCATGTCCCAAGTGCAGCCACGCGTGTCCAGAACCTGACCACAGTGTCCTTGCAGCAAGTTGTGACATGTAGATGTCCACTGATTACATCTGAAGGCTGGTGACTGGCAATTATCCAGCGATCAGAACATAAAAAGACTTGTTTGTAAATGTCTCAAAAGGCCGTAATGAAACCTGGCTTTGCTGTCATGGATCTATGTTAGAGTAGCGTCTGTTCACGTGTTAAGCGATTGGTTATTTAGTGATTCATTGCTGGTAAGCTGATAAGCGCTTGGGTCTGAGGTAACAGACAGACTTTTTCATGTACTTTTATGTCTGCCGTTTGACCGTGTCAGTGACGCAGTTAACCCCAATACGCCACTGTCGCGGTACAATGGTCACGCAGTTGACTGTTGCCAAACACTCCTGACATTTGATTGTGTCTGCAATACTATGGGACGTATCTAAAATCTAAAGACTCATGTTACAAGCATCCCACACCTGTTATTATTGGGGTAAAAACTCAAATGGGAAAGGAAGTTGTTTCAAATAGGAAACATACCTTAGCAAAAGGAGATAATAAGAAAAACATACCAACAGAGAAGCAACTATGTCTCCATTGTTAGGACATTCACTACCCATAACACTAGCAAAGTTTAGTTTGGATATGGTACTTAGCCTATGTTACTAAATCATGGTCATCGTGTAGGTAGTAAAACCAGTAAAATTTAGGTGAAACACAGACATGCACGCGGACAGCACACACACACACACACACACACACACACACACACACACACACACACACACACACACACACACCCACACCTGCACATGCCACCATGCACATGCATGCACACGCACGCACCACACACACACACACACACACACACACACACCAAACGTAACAGAGTTTTATTCCAGGGAGGAACAAAAAGTAGGAAAATGAGACTCACAAATGCTTCTCTGATGACAATGGAGGTGTTAGATGAGAACATAGAATTACATAAGGTGAATGTGACATATGCATCCTACCAGAAAAGACATCTAGGGTAGCAGGAAAGGATCCAGTATAACAGCAAGACTGCCAGGGTAGCAGGAAGGAAGCTAGGGTAGCAGGAAGGGATCTAGGGTAGCAAGGGTGGTATCTAGGATAGCAGAAAGAGAGCTAGGGTTGCATGAAGGGAGGTAGAGTAGCAGACAGGGAGTGCAGTTTCCACCTGAGGCAGTGTGTGTCGTGAGGTGATAGCGTTACAGTGTTTTTTGCCACTGCCTCTGTCACCAGAGCGTTACCTGGCTGTGGTGTGTCAGGAGTGGGTCTGACATTCTCTACCCTCTTATCTAAGCTTGTTTAATTGGCCTTGTTGCTGCTGGTTGCAGTTGTAATGTCTTCTGACAGTGGCTACTGGACCCTACTGTCACCTGTCGTCTCTGTCTCCAGCATTTGTCAAAGTTGTTCAGTTTAATAAAAGCGTCTAGGTTTCAGCGTTCGCAGCTATGAAACTACACCAGTGTAGTACTGGGGGTGGTCTCAGTCAAGGAAGTGGGGACCTTTGTAGGGTCTAAGGGGACTTTGTTTAATCAAGTCACCAATGGACAGGAAGTCTGTGGGTGATATGGGTGAACAGAGCTGGGGGTTATTGAAGTCATGGGGTTTATTGGGTTGTGCTAATATGCGGTCCGCACTAAAAATAAACCAATGTGATTTTATAAAAACATCTTTAGACTGTAAACATTTTAAGAAATAAAGACAGGATAGTTAATTTAGTGGCTAGGTATAAACCAGTGGAGAGTGAAGGTGATTGCCTGTTCATTTTGGTGTGGGGGAAATATGGGAAATATGTCTGTGGGGTTGGGGAAAGGAGTTGGGAGGGAAGAAATGTCAGGGGTGGGAAATGTCCTGGGTGTGGTAACATCATCACCCGACAGACTCAAGTGTTCTGAGAGAGGGTGACTGGGCAGGGATAGGGTGAGTCGTTTAGACAGATCATGAAGGAACACAATAGCACACTGTTGTATTCGATTCAGTGTCAGATTCAGATGACTCGTTTTGTTCATTGTGTCCAGTTGCGTGACTTATCAAGAATCTGGGGTCACTGACTGCGGCTGACAGCTTCAATGATTCTACTTTGGATGACTCAATCCACACATCACCAGGTCAACAAGGGGGCAGATCACTGTTTATTTTTTGAGATACATCTTTGGCCCATAAAGTGGAGGAATAAAGAAGTTGAGGAAGACTGAGAATGTGATGGGAAGACTGCCTTAAGAGATATCTGAAAAGATTGGGATGGGAAGATTAGAAAATAACAGCACATTATAGAAGGAGTTGGAGACTGTTGATACAGAATGTAGTGACAGAAAAGTGAGGAGAGGAAAGAAAAGATGAAGAAACGACGACAATAACCAAGGCCAACCTCACCCCAGACGCCAGGGACAACAATAATAATAATAACTTTATTTTGACACCATCAAATCCGGGACGACTGTCCCGTTCATGTGTGTGTACATACATGTAAATTTGCATATACTGATTAAAATCATGGTGACAGTAATAATGATAATAATATAAAGTAATGAGGCAGTATGATAAAAACCGTGTAAAATTGGCTACGTATAAATTATGTAATTCTTTATAAAAAAAAGGAGAACAACTCTGCCCAAGACCATTTTTCTGTGCAGAGTGCAAATTGATATTTTTAATTTTTATGAAAATCAAAATGCAGCAACTGGCTGCAATTATTACTGCCATCCAGATTATTGAGGAGCTGATCCCAAGGAACAAGTAGATTGGGTGTTGACAAGAAAAGCCAAGTTTTTGGATGTCTGCATGACATAAATGGTAGCAATGACTATAGATCTGGACACATCAGAGAGAGTTTGTTGATTGGTGAATAAGTGAGTTAACATGGACCAGCAGGGAAGTCCTGCTCTCCACATGGCTGGGTTCAGCCAGATGTGGTCTCCACATTGGAGCTTGTGATAATTGAATTAGCAGGTACATGGCCCACTTGCCTTGAGTACAGTGACCAGCTGCAGGGGACCAGGGGCAGGTATGTGGGGCAGTTAGTTGGTGGCAGGGGCTGCTCACTATGTCATATCATTCTCCTGGTCACAGTTATGCTTGTGGTCACTGGTCACTACAGTTTTTCCCAAAGTAAGTACATTTCTGACCAAATAACCAACTCTTGAAGCCATGAACAATATATTCCATATGCACTGTTCTCTTTGTTAGAACACGGATGCTGCATGAAAAGTCAACAGATTTATCATTGCATCCGGATGGATAAGTGGGAATGGGTTATGAATAATTTTCCCATTACGAATAATCAGAATCCTAATTTATGTAATTATATTGTAATACTCCATTAGCGACCATGATCAGCTTTTTAATGCAGTTTGCAAATAATTTTTCTGCTGGTAAATGTTTTTTGTTTACCTGTCAGAGCACATGGTGGGTGCACCCCTTTACAATTACATGCTGCCCAAACCACTGGGTAGAAGTCAGTTTCACTTGTTTTTGTCATCAGCTTCAAGGACAAGTAGTTTAAATTGTCTCCTTTTTACAGGATGCTAAGTGACCAGACATGCAGCATGTCTCTGCTTTGAATCTGTCATTAGAGTTCAACTTGTTTGGTCCAGTTTGGTAAACTTTGGACATGTGAACTACCAAGGGTCTCACAAGGGAGTCCTTAACACAATGCGTTGTCTAGACAGAAGAGATCTGATGCGGAGCTCTGTGTATCACTTACAATAAGTGCACCCGAAAGGTAGATTTGAGTGCACTTGTCAGGACAGTGTGATATTGACCAGCTGTCCAGTGTAAGTCCCAGTGCTGCCCCTGTTGGCTGACATGATAACTAAAGGTCCAGGTACTTGGCACAGGTGGGGCTTGTTGTTACAGGAAAGGCTGGCTGGATGTAGATGTAACAAGGTTACTGTGTTTTTCTATTCCAAATAAGTAAGACAAGATGGCACATATGAAGTAATGCATTTTGTGGGTGGGAGAAAAAGAGGGAGGGAGGGTTGGAAAAGGATGGCAAAAGGGGAGGGGAGTCAGTCAGTCAGTCAGTCAGTCAGTCAGTCAGTCAGTCAGTCAGTCAGTCAGTCAGTCAGTCAGTCAGTCAGTCAGTCAGTCAGTCAGTCAGTCAGTCAGTCAGTCAGTCAGTCAGTCAGTCAGTCAGTCAGTCAGTCAGTCAGTCAGTCAGTCAGTCAGTCAGTCAGTGAGGAAGGAGGGGGAGGGAGGGAGGGGGGAGAGGAGAGAGAAATGAACAGAGGAGGAGAGGAAGAGTTGGAAGTGGGGGGTGGAGGGGGCAAGAGAGATATGTAAGGGGAGATAGACAGAGTGGGGGTGGAGATAGGGGGTGGCGAGTGGGAATGTTGGAGAGAGAAAATATTAATTGATGAACATGGAAAGAGAGGATAAGAGCGGCAACGGCAGGAGACAGAGGGCTGGGAGGCTGCGACGAGGGATGTTCACCCTACAGCCATGAAATGGGAGCTGTGTTATGCCTGCTGATGTTCCTGGCCAACACAAAGTAGATCTTTTTGGAGTCAACACGTTGTCTGCCTGTGGAGGTGAGCTGCATCCCCAGGACAGTACCTGTCTGGCTCATTGACAGTGGGTGTCTCTACCTTCAGATCACCTGCCATCCAGATATCTGTCTGTTATTCTGACATCTGCCTGTGGCTTAGATCTCTGACGGATACCAGCCTACAGTTAAGAAATCTGCATACAGTTCAGATTTCTGTCTAGTTTAAGATTTCTGCCTGTAGTTCAGATTCTGCTGAGCTAGTTCAGAAATATGTTTATAGTGCAGACTGCAGACCAACCTGCATTCTGACCTCTACCTAGAGTTGAGCTACCAGCCTGTCTGTCTATAGTTCAGATATCAGCCTACAGTTCAGTTCACCCACTGTTCAGATATCTTCCTGTAGCTCAAATATCTGTCAACATTTCAGATTTCTCCCTACAGTATAGTTCAATAACAGTTCAATATATCTGCTTGTAGTTCAACTATTGTATTTTATTGTATTGCTTACAGTTCAGCTCAGCAACAGTCTGGTTACGCATGTAGTTCAGATATTTGTCTACAGTTCAGTTCACCAATAGTTCAGACCTCTGCCAGAGGTACCAGAGCTGTACCTGCAGTTCTGCGAGACTTTGGGGACAGCTGGATATCTAGTTGCAACAAGTCTCTGCAGACAGCCCAGTGTTTGTTTAGTTCCAGACAACTGCCACTTATAGCACCAGTAGGTGTTTTTGCCCATGTTCCACCAGTCCTTGCAGCAATTAGCCCCACAGCCTCAGCCCTGGTGTGATGATGCAGCTGCCTGTCTCCCTTTGTGGGCTTGGGCGACAGGAGCAGAAGACAAGGAGGGAGGGAAGCAGGGAGTGCTGGCTGCAGGACTGGGAGCCAGCATCCAAGTGGGTGAGGGGATTGATGGAGCCTACAGTGGCCCCTGGCAACAACAAGTCACAGATGTTGCCACTGGTGCCCCTAGAGGCAACAACATTGGCCACAGCCAGCTGGCAGGGGTTGCACACAGAGATAAGGAGCAGCCCCCCCCCCCCCAGGGCGGCCACAGGGCTTTCACCTTTGTCACAGTCAGAAATCTTGGCCAGATTATGATATGAGTAGTGTGCATGCATGAATATTGTGCAGTGAAGTGTGAAGACAGGATGTGGGTCATGGTGTGTGGGGGTCAGTATTCTCACATGGGCTTTGTGGTGGTTCTCAATGGGGCGTTTTTGTAAGCCGGCTATACATGCTGACACATAGCAGTGGTGTAGGTAGAGTCTCCTGTTTGGTACCTGGTTTATCGAGTGCTTGATCGGTGATGATACCTCGGTCTGTTCCTCAGTGACAGTGTCTGCCGTCAGTGACATGTGTCGTTGTTGGCACAATACGATATGCCGCCCAGTGTGCTAGTCATTCCAATATTGCCCTGGCACTCTGTGCTGTTAGTGAAGGTGAACGTATGGTAGAGAGTATGTGGGACTTGTTTCCATTAAACAGTCATCTACTGGATAGACATTGTCATACGCTAGATGTATGTCTGTAATTGTGTGTGATTTATTATATATATATATATATATATATATATATATATATATATATATATATTATATATATATATATATATATATATATATATATAGTGTGTATATATATATATATATATATATATATATATATATATAATATATACATATTATATATAATATATATATATATATATAATATAAAATATATATATATATTATATATATTGATGAATTTACTAATTACTAAAATAAGAATAAACAATAGTATTTGGGATTTGTTTTTTAGTACAGTGGGATTTCATTTGTTTTTATCACATGCACAGTTAGTCACAAAGTAAACATAAACAGTTGGTCTGTGAACATGTGGTCTGTGAACATGTGGTCTGTGAACATGTGGTCTGTGAACATGTGGCCTGCCACAGTCATTCATTTGGAGAAATTAACCAGATAAATCTGGCACTGGTACAACTGGGGTAACCACCAGACTCATGACACCCTGGCTGGGGTAACCACCAGACTTTGGCACCCTGACTAGGGTGACCACCATGCACCTGCTACCCTGCTGGGGTGACCACCAGACTCATGGCAGCCTGACTGGGGTGACCACCAAACTCCTCTAGCACCCTGACTGGGGTGACCACCAAACTCCTCTAGCACCCTGACTGGGGTGACCACCAAATTCATTGCACCCCATGGCACATACATCAATCACTAAGTGGGGTCATATCACAATTTTTTTACAGCATATTCTGATGTTATCAGAGTTATTGCATGTCATGTGACTGATCCAGTGCAAAGCTTTCATAATGTTTACAATAAAATTAACATTGCACAGGTTGCCAAATGCAGGAAGATGTCTACATTTGTAGGGTCCCTCCGTCACGGACAAACCTACACAATGTCTGCCCGTCACTGAAATTCACACTTCTGACCAATATAGCAGTTGTAGTCGACATATTTCCCCTTGAGTGTTATTTCTTTCCAGTAACAAAACTCTAAAAACTAAGAGCATGTACCATATCAATATCTTGTAATTAGTCATATGACATGAGCTTGGAAGTGAAATAATGACCTGTCCCCAGTGGTGTGTGTAATGACATACTTCTGATCTTTTATACAATGACTTATGTGAAGGAGAAGCAGGTAGCACATTCCTACTTGAAGCCTGCCCAATGACATTACATACTTAACTTTTCCTTGAAACGGACCTGGTATGTTTTGTAAACAACAGGTTCACGTGTATGTGCACTTACTCTTTACACTGTGTAATGTCGTAAACACATCCTGTGTGACATATGACAGGCAAAATCCGCTCTTCATGTAATACAGCATAGTTTAATTGTAATTGTAATTTAATACTATGTGAGCTGTAAATATTGTCTATATCTACAATTCATAGTTAAACAAAGTATAAATGTTAACAAGATTGTAATTTGTGTAAAATATTACAAGCAGTAATTTGTGTAAAATATTACCATAGTCGGAATTGTAGTCATGTTCAAAAACAGATTGCAGCAGACCACAATTTATATAAATTTACCCAGTAACTAATGCATACAACACTCGCTCTCCTGCGTTACTAAACACACATTTGTGGTTACACTGTGCTGCATTTTTAGATTCACAGAGGGACAAGACTGACCACATTTTAACCTAATCTACATTGCACCTTGGTCTGACTGTGTAATTGATATAGAACTCATAATACTTCAGTTAAAATAAAAAACAATCTTAGAATCACAAACACTTTTAGGATGTAATCAGCTGTGATTTTTCAACTGAACAAAATTAAGTGTATCCCGACTATCAGAAAACATTAAAATATACATTTATTCAAAGAAATACGCAGCCCTGTATTGTATAAACATGTCTACTCAAATTATATGGACTTGTCTGTAGGTAAACTTCTGGGAGCCAGAACTATTTGGGATTCCACCCCCACCCCCTCCCCCACTCCTGTTTCCTTATTGCAATTCTGTTGATTTTATTTAGTGCATGTGACACTTGTAATTAGAGTGAAATATCTGCTGGGTAAACATGTTTATACTTACACATGTGAGGGAAATCAGCTTGTAAAAACACTTGAAAAAAATGCCTGAAAAAGTTCCACATGTCGTCAGTGAGAATGATTGATGGGGTGACCGATTGATGGAGGTTGTGTTTTTCACTTCCTGGAAGATGAGATGTATTTGATGTGGAAGTTATCTCGCATTTATCATCAGTTATATGTGGTGACACATTGAAGCAGATCAACTTGAAATAAACATACTGATGCATTCTGTGTGTTGGATATCTACTCTTGCAAATTGTGAATGAGTTTTGTTTATGAGCATCTTGAGTAATTGATGGCAGGTGAAGTTGTCTATCAGGGAGAGGTTATCAAGGTAGAATGTTACCCTTGGAGCACACAGTGGGGAGCTGTAGAGGAATGGGGGATCAAATAAGGGTATCTAGTGAGGTATCCAGAGAGACAAGGAGGGAGATAAAGAGGATACCAGATTAAGGACAGATTGAGGGAGAGAGGGAGTGATCCAGATTGTGGGAAACACACAAAGAGGGATAGACTGGGAGACAGAAGGTGGTGGAAGCTAAACGTAACGGGAGAAGGACAGGTGGAGAGAGCAAAAGAAAAGTGAAATATTAGGGACAGAAAGTGACAACAAAATTATGAATAGTTGCCATCACTTATATTTTTTCCACTTCATATATTTCCACAATCAGGGGTAAATCAGCCTTTGAAAAACACAGTTCCCCATGAGTAACTGGTGACAGTGTAATGACAGGGTGCTGATGGTATGGTGACAGGCTAATGACTGTCATATTATGATGACAATATTATTATGACAGTATGGTGACAATATAGTGATGGTGGTGACAGTCTAATGACTGAGTGATGATGGTACGATGACAATCTAATGACTGTCTAACGACAATATGATGACAATATTATTATGACAGCATGGTGACAGTAAAATGACTGTGATGATGGTGTAATGCCATGACAGTGTGGTGACAGCCTAATGACAATGTGACGACAACATCGTTATGTAAGTAAATCAGCTCAGAAATAGAGAATTAAATGTGTATTTCTCAGCACTCAGTGACAATGCCCTGTGTGTCTGTGCAGGTCAACACCATACCTCAGGGTGTCATTGACATGAACCAGTGCATTGATGTGGTCGATGCGGAGGAAATCACTGGCCACCAACTCTCCATCTCCATTGTCATTACGGAGCACTCCACCTACATCAAAGGCACCACCAAGGATGAGACCACCAGGTAAACTAAATACAGATATATATTCTACAGTGTCACTGTACATATGCTATATATATATATATATATATATATATATATATATATATATATATATATATATATATAATAGTTATATATATATAATATGTTTGTATATATGTTATATTATGTTTTTTTTTTTTTTTGTGTGTTTGTGTATGTGTTGTGTGTGTATTTATGTGTAGTATGTGATATGTGTATGTGTGTGTGTGTGTGTGTGTGTGTGTGTGTGTGTGTGTGTGTGTGTGTGTGTGTGTGTGTGTTGTGTGTGTGTGTGTGTGTGTGTGTGTGTGTGTGTGTGTGTGTGTGTGTAGTGTGTGTGTGATGTGTGTGTTGTGTGTGTGTGTGTGTAGTGTTAGTGTTGATTGTGTGTGTGTGTGTGTGGGGTTGACAAGGTGTTAAGTTGCAGGCCTATTCAACATGTGAGCGAAAATTAATGTTATCTATTTTTCTATGCACAATCCTCTGCCACCTCGTCCAATTCATGGCTGTAAGTGCTTTGTGGATCTCTCTGCTAATATTATCTCCCCATCTTTCCTTTGGTCTTCTTCATAACACTGTAAACTGAACAGTTGTTTGACTGGAAGGGTGTTTGGTTAATAAATACAGTTTAAGTTATTATGTCATGTTTACATACCGGTAGTCGCTGATGAACAAAATGTTTAGACATTAAGGCCCTGGTAGATATAGCTAATGGAATGACATTTGAAGATTCAAGTTTGTCTTCAAGTGTCTTCAAGTATGCAGCTATTTGGGTGGTGAATCATGGAATTCGAGGAACATAAACAAGTTCTCATCTCAGCCTAAGTGAAGCCACTGTCTGCCCACTCATAGCAACCACACTGATAGCTTACTGCCATCTGTCTGTCATCATGTGACCCGTATGACGCATCCCATTGGTTGATAAGGCCAACTCCCATGACCTTTTGCAAAACACTGTCAGTGTTCCAGGTAGTTTCAGTCAAGTCAGTTTTGTTTGTTTCAAGTGCAGGGTGGGAGCACTTCACCGGTGGTTGGTTAATGATTTATTGTTATAAAAAGTTATAACTTTTTTATTGCCCTACCAAATTGCGTCATCCAATCTGGACTGAAGCCAGTTTCAGTGCAGCAGCGAAATGGAAATTCATTTGCGAATAACTTCTGGCAGCTTGAAGATGTATCACAGATGTAGAATTGGCTGTAGTAACACCGCTGGATTACATATGGTCTGTCCCATTGGGAGCACCTGCGAATTTCTTGGGCTGAAATAACAATCTGGTTCTCATTTTTTCCTTAGGTGAACAACGAACAACTCTGGTTACGTAATGACAGATGTAGTAGATATACAAGAGCCACACGCTCGAATCGTATTTATGCTCGAATCGTATTTTTTGTATTAAACTCCTACAACAGTATTGATAGCACTGTGAATTATAATAATTTGGAATTAGCTAACACTAGTATCCACCCAAAAACCAATGATCACTTATTCCAGTGTTAGAACGAGTGTTTTGGCAGCAGTAGATTTATGTTTTGTGTTTCTAGACTGAGACCATTGACCCAGTCTGTCTGTCCCACATTTTTTCCTTATCCCTTTGTGCAACCCTTTTCTCCCCCTGCCAATGACCTTTGGTGGAAGGACCATCAACCGATAGTTTCTCTTCCATGTGACTGTGGAATTGAGGTAACCAAATCACCCCAAGTTTCAAAATGATGATCATTGTATGAAGCATGGCATGTTTCAGTTGCTGGAAGCAAAAACGTCCTTGTTTGCTTGATAATAAAATGCATGATAATAAGCGGGTTATGATAATAAGCGGGTTATCATGCTGCGTCATGGTCTGTTGTGTCTGTGACGTGTGACACTTCAAAGACAACCAAATAGAGTACTGAATAAAGTGTACGCTAACAATGTGTTGCACAGAGACGCCCTGATCTAAACAACACCAGGCACTTGTCCTTACACTTCTACTAGTGTTCTTATAACAACTATTATTAGCCGGCCACCAGGGGGCTACCCCAACTTGTATGCGGTGGTTTTTGAAAACCTTATGCCCATACCTAACACCATGCCAAATTGCAAAAACTTGTCACCAAGTGCGCAATTTCTTTGAATTCCCTCCCCGCCACACTGTAGCCTGCCAATGACTGTGGTAATAAAATCAATGCCTCTTGCTAATGTCCTAAAAATGGTATTGTCCTTGAATCGTGATGGAAGAACATGCCAAATACGGGTACAAGTGATTACTGAGGCAGTAGCTAACCAGTCAGTAATTACATTTTCATAGACTACAAAAAATAATTACTTACTAATTATTACAGCATAACAACTAGTAGCTGACACCATATAGCTGACATCAGCGTGAATGTACCTTCTACAGTAGGTGCAAGTGCTGTTAATGACAGTCCCATAAAACAACTGCCAATATCTGGTCATCTAATGAATGCATCACCCAAATAATAGTTGTTATAAGAACACTAGAAGTGTAAGGACAAGTGCCTGGTGTTGTTTAGATCAGGGCGTCTCTGTGCAACACATTGTTAGCGTACACTTTATTCAGTACTCTATGTTTTGTTGAATTAAAAAACTCAACAATGGCAGTGGCATTTGTGCAACACGTGACTCCACCTGGTGACTAACAACAACACTAATTCACTGTCGTCTCGCTGCAGGCCCAGTGTTGTCGGCAGGATGTTCTGTGAAGTAGCAATAAAGTCATCTTTATGTTTCTGCGTGACTTTCAATCAATTTCTGGCCCAGTTGTGCCTATTTCGTGGACCATATATTTGTGACTTATGGATTTTCTCATACTTCTTGCCTGGGAACCACTAAAGATTGAAGACTGCATTTTATTGCAGCTGGAAACCAGAGTTGTTTTAGTGCCACCATGATTGCAAGCATATGTTGTATGAACAATGATTCTGAAATTAAACTGTATTGTCAGGTTGTGATAACCTGGTTTATGCGTTATTAGTTTTAATCTAGGTAACCGACACTAAATGCATTGTTCGTAATTACAGGTTCAAAGTACACCAGACTAATTTGAACATATATATGGTTTTAATCAGTATGCTGTTTTCATTTGTTCTATATTCAGCAGATAATGACTTTGTAATGTTAGTGAATGGATTCTTGAATAGTTTCGATATAGGAATAATTACTAATTTTAGTTACCAAATATCAAAGGGTTAAGTGTGGAGGTTACCAGTAGTATTTTTTACTGTAACTGGAATCCGATGCAGTGACTGTACCTATCAAATTTTACATGTCTCTTTTGACATTCCATTGAGGTTAGGTAAAAAAAATTGTGTGAAGTTATTTTTGAAATCTAACCGGGTCGTGGAATGGAATGTCATTGAAGACGAGCTAGCATTAGCATCTCTACCAGTGTCATCTTTCAACAGCTGTTGTAGCCCACAGTTACTGGCCCTCATGTACTCATCCATGACAGGTGTATGGGCTAAAAACAGTCCTACTTGAACCCAAATGTTTACGGTTATGAGTGTGTGTGCATATGTGCATGAGTGAATGCGTGCGTGTGCGAGCGAGCAAGCGGGCGAGTGAATGAACGTATGCATTTGAATATGTCCATGTATGCATGTATGTGTTTATAAATGTGCAGTACAAATATCTGTCAAGCATCTCACATCACAGTCATTACAAACAGATAATGATTAACAATTTCCTGATGTTTTGGGCAGTGATAATTTTTTCTGATGAACCAGTGCCCATTATGTTCACATGCCCCTAACCATTGTTGTCAATGACTACTTGTTGACCATCACAGTAGACTGTCCACTCTGCTAGCAGGTGGACTTATGTCCTGCTCATGTGTCCTAACTGTTTGCAGTTGGTCAGAGCTGGGTTCAGTGTACTTTAATCAATTCCAATTAAATTCCATCTCAAGTGTATTTACCACGGATCAGTTCCAGTTCAATGCCACTCTCTTATCATATGCCCGATCCTTTTGTACACGTAAATATGTAGAGTTCTGCTGTTGGTTGTTTTATTTTGTTGTTTAATCAAAAACGCACATCCAAAAATACTATAATTTAACATATAATTTGAAGTTTACATACACTTGTAAATTTATGTATAAAAACATTTTTATTTTGCATTTTGATCAGTTCATGCAATCCCTCTTACTTTGTGGGATTCAGTTCCAATTCATTTCCATTTCAATCTGTTTTATTTTCAATTTTATTTCAATTAAACAAATTCAGTTAAGAATTTAAACCAGGTATGTATCGTCTATGTTTGCAGGTGGCATGACGTCCTGGTGATGTGTCATCTATGTTTGCAGGTGGTATGACGTCCTAGTGATGTGTCGTCTATGTTTGAAGGTGGTATGACGTCCTAGTGATGTGTCGTCTATGTTTGCAGGTGGTATGACGTCCTGGTGATGTGTTGTCTATGTTTGCAGGTGGTATGACGTCCTAGTGATGTGTCGTCTATGTTTGCAGGTGGCATGACGTCCTAGTGATGTGTCGTCTATGTTTGCAGGTGGTATGACGTCCTGGTGATGTATCGTCTATGTTTGCAGGTGGTATGACATCCTAGTGATGTGTTGTCTATGTTTGCAGGTTTATGACGTCCTAGTGATGTGTCGTCTATGTTTGCAGGTGGTATGACATCATAGTGACGTGTCGACTATGTTTGCAGGTGGTATGACATCCTAGTGATGTGTCGTCTATGTTTACAGGTGGTATGACGTCCTAGTGACGTGTCGTCTATGTTTGCAGGTGGTATGACATCCTAGTGATGTGTCGTCTATGTTTGCAGGTGGTATGACGTCCTAGTGATGTATCCTCGCAGTAACAAGGTGAAGACGCGCCGCTCCCCCACTTATGTTGCACCCAAGTCCACTGCAACTACCACGACCACGGTCAGTATCTGTCACCATCCTATGATGCCTATCATCCCGTCTGTCCCATTCGTCCATCTGTATGTATCTGCCCGTCTATCTGTGCGTCTATCTCTTTCTGTTTATTTTCGTTTGTCGGTGTGTCTCTGTCAATCTCTTTGTCAGTCTGTCTGTTACTGTTGTCAGACGCTCTACATTGACAGTAAGCTTAGTGTCCTCATTAGTAATTGGATAAAAAGGGTTCAAGGAAATCGTGTGAGCATGATTGATGATGGTCATTATGGCTTAATGACAGTGTGGATCTTTGTAGTCACAATCGTTACTATAGTTGACATCTTGTCATGTGTCACTCACATATTGTATAACTTGCCGTCACAATCTGGCTGCTGTGTGGCAGGATTGATTTGCTGCCTCTGATATAGTGTGTCAGTCTTTGTTAAGCTACACAAAGTGACACGTTCCTTTATAATCTTTTTTCCTCCTGTCTGTGGACCTGTGTTGGCTGCCTGTGTCAACTGTGTGTGACAACAACACAGCAAGTAACTGTGTGCCTCCAGTGAATGGTACAAGCCGCAACAATGTGGCTGAGGGGGAGATATCTGGTGTGAATATCACAGGGCGGCACAGTGATACGATTATCAGATCTCTGCGGGAGATGGGGCGTTCCAGTTAAGTGCCCATGCGACTGACGCCACAGTTGGACGTCTCATCTCGGCCGGTGATTCCTGTCGTGTCCACTCGGTGGCTTCATACGTCGAGTCTGTGAAGTTTCTCGCGATGACGTAAGCTGGCGAAGTGAGTTCTCATGCAGGTCTGCACACATGAGGGCACCCTGTGCATGGTGCGGGTATATCGGTGTCAGGGGGTGAAGGGGTAATAAGGCAGGTGGCGTTGTCGTGGCTCTGGCACCCTGTAGAATTTCTACTGCGCCACTGTTGGCTGGTTAAGGATTGGAGTCACGTCACATCACGTCACGCGACAGCTGTCGTCACACCGCGGGATACTGGTGACACTGTGTCATGTCATTGCATGCAGGATGTGTGTGGCTGTTTGGGATACTGGCTTCAGGACATCAGTGACACTCTAGAGTTGTCATCATAGACTCCAAGACAAGGTGACACTTTGTGTTGTTGACACTGTCATCTGGACAAGAAGTGGTTGGTGCTTTTGGTGTCATTGTAGACTCCAAGGTAGGACACAGCTTCCATGAGAGGACACGGTTGACAACTCGTATTGTCCACATTGTCGTTAAGACAGTACACTGGTGTTAGCGTCACAGCCTTCAAAACAAGACACTCAGGTGACAGTTTGGGTTATTTCCACTTGTACCTTTCATAAGACATGAAATTATTCGCAGTTAAAGGTAACAACTGTCAAAACAGGTGACAGTTCACTTCCTGTTGTCTGAGGCCATGTTGCTGGTTAGAAATAAGTGTTGCTGGTCAGAAACAACGAGGAATGTAACTTCAAAGCTGGATTACATATAAATGTGTATGGTACACAAGGAGTTGTAAAATACAACAGATGCATGACAACGTGACAGTGCATCCTGTCACCTGTGTGTGTGTTCAGCTACCCATGTCAGCTATTCTGTTCTCGCTGTCATTGTCACCATTGCCATCTTTTTCATAATATTTCAAAAGACCTCAATGCATACCGAGAGTGATAGATGATTCACACGTAGTCTCGGTGTGTCTTTGTGCCTGCCAGATCTTGGTCGTTCCGTTTGAGTCAGTCTGTGTGTGTCGGTTGTTGTCACTGTAAACACTACTCGTCTGTGGAGGTGTTCAAGATTGCGGTATTGTCATTAGCTACTCATATGTGTGGGGTCTTCTTGTGTGTGATGTATGAGTATTTGTAGGACATGCACTGACAGTGTATATGATCAAAGAGAGCCCTATATCAGTATATGTAGCACCTTGTTACCTGCTGTTTTCACCTGACATGTTTCAAAGGCAGATTGTTTCACTTGTTGAATGTTGTGACGTTTTATGGACATTTTAGTTGCCAAAATCTAATGTGTGGTCTTCAGCTCGTGTGTATGCGATGCGTACAGTCTACAGATATGAAAGTGCTGCCAAACTGTGTCAGGCTCTTGGTCTATTCATATACTAGATGTTATGTAGTGTGTATAGTATAGGGCCACATCATTACTGAAAGATAAAATACCAGGGAGGTAATTAATATAAATTGCATTCAAAAGTGTCAGCCATGGTCAAAATAAGTGGAGCATTTCACCACTTGCATGTACACTTACGGGTTAATGGGTTACTTTAGGCCAATGGCCTTTGTTGGTACCCATTTCCCTCCCTCTTCAGTTCATACTTCATTTTGTTTGTAAATAATCAGAACTGACACGGAGTTTAAAGGGTAACTTTGAATGACATTCCACGAGTGTGTAGTGAATTGGTTTGAAACCCTGGTAGATTTGAACACTGATTTCGCCAAGTAGGCTAACAACACTAAACTTTGTTGTGCTGAAAACCACAGAACTATGAGAAAGCATAGCGGGTCTGATAAGAAGTTGCTTTTGTTGGCAAGCGGTCAGAAATGGCACGGAATTTTATCTGTGTTATTTCACACCCTAGCGCTGCTACAGTTGTGGAAGGCACTGGCAGGAGGTGTTTTTGTAGAGGGCTTGGCATGTAGAGCACGACTACTACTCGACTACTAAGAAAATATAGTTTAGGGTGTAGTCGCCGTATGGACTGTCACAATATTGAGTCTACGACTGTTGAAGACTTCCGATTCTTGGCTCATGGCTGTCGACCACTGTTAGAGAATATTGCTGCAGCTGTTGGTGTCACCAGGAATTGTGTCACCTACAGTGTGTGCTAGTAGAGGACAGCAGTGGTCTTGTTGACATGTGGTATGATGACATCACGTTTTTGCTATGCTACTGTTATTGTTTATTTTTAATGAACATTTGGTTTATGTTGCCATAGGTAATGTTACAATAGTAAATTTTTTTCTTGTTATTTTCTGTAATGATTGTAAACCAGATAAATATTAATGTATTAGTTTATTGACATATATTATGTGTAGAATGGGAGGTGAATGGATTACAGTTTACCATGGTAGATGATAAGATGTTTCAAATGTTGTCGTCCTCAGATGGAAAAGGGAAGTAATTTGTTACTTTCCCAGGGTGGTGATACTGGAGAAACGGCTGAGGTAACGAAACAGTCAGATTTCCTGCACTCCAGTGTAACTAATAAAATGTACTAAATGTTCCAAGCTTAATATAGTAACTTAAGACAGGAAGTAAACTTCCGACATGCATGTTGTAGTCATAAGAACGTAATATTAGATGAAAAAGTAAAACCTAACATCTGACACCTCCGCTTTAAGATGATATTATATGTGGTAAGTTTGTAGTTGATCATTACATGGTGATTGTCATTGCAGACTGAGCCAGAGGACGCGAAGTGTGATTCGACGGCGAGCACCGGAGTAAGTACCTCAACCACTATGGCTGCCCGCATGCATGACACCACCGCCGTTGTACCCCCATCTAAACGCGTGTACTACCCCCCATACCGCTCCGTCCCCACCCAGGGATACTCGAGTAAGAAGGAACTGCCCTGGTGGCAGCGAATCACGCGCACCGGCAGCCTCGCGATGTCCTACCCGGACACGCTCCGTCAGACCGGTTCAGCAGAGAACATCAACGGTCACGCGCTGACGTACCGCGGCATCCGCAACATGAAGCACAAGAACTCGCAGCACGACGGCATGCGCCGCAGTAGTAGCTTGCATGATTTGCCGACGTCGCGGCCCGACGACGACGCCGCATTCGTAGCACTAGGCAGGAACTTTCGCAGCCGGTCGCGCGAGAGCCTCGTCGGCAGCAGCTATCTGCCGCCCGCCCCCAGCGCCCTCTTGCATGCGCCTCAACCTCAACGCCCGGTGAGTGTGTGTTGTTTTGCTGACTCTGTTGTGTGCAATGCTAACAGTACTGACTCCACCGCCGCTTGCGTAGTTGTGTGTGACCGCCCCCACAAACCACCTAGGACACTCTTTGAGGCTCTAACCAACCCCGATCCGCCCACACCTAAGGTGAAGCATGACCACTACATGCAGCTGGCCAGCGTGCCGAAACTGCGCCCCGTGGATCACTACGCCGGCAATGCACCAACGCCAACGGGTGACAGCGGACCCGGGCCCAGTAGAGTGACTAAGCTCAACGGATTAACGCTGACTAACACTGTCGCTAACAAGGCGCGTTTCTGGGAGGCACAGTCTAAAGGAACCGGCACAGTGGCTCCCACTGGTGGCAGAACTGTACGGAATGCGCCGACGAAAGCCGTCACGGTCGTATCACGTCGCGAACACTCTCTCCCTAGATCACACTCTTCCTGTAAGACTTCCCCCCTCTTGCACGCACCCCGCTTGGCACCTGCCCCTTTCCCCACCTCAACGCCATTGACGTTTACCACAAGTCTACATTCCGTTGATCAGGACTCGAGCACCTTTAGCTCGCATGGACGGACAAGCGTGATGGCTGGACCCCCCGCGCCGTTGTCGCTGTCGCGGTCATGGAGGAGTAGTGAGAGGAGTCCATCACCGCCGCCCGTCTGGAACAGTGCTGACCCCTTGTGGCAGTCACAGCCGCGAAGTCCAACAAGTTCGCTGCTGCTGAATGGTCGCAGTAAAAATGAAACGGATGAATACAAGGTAAGCATGCCCCCTGTCGGTTGTCATGGAAACAGAATCGAGTGATGACATTAGACACTGTTATTGTTGTATGCTTTGTTGTATTTTACTTGTATACAACTAGTTTTTGTTAACAATCGTAAAAATTATTACTTTCAGTGCAACGGGTTGTGCATCAATGCTTGTATCAATCCACTGAAGTGTCCCCCATAAACATTATTGACTTTCATAATTATATTAGATGTTAATTAAAAAGGTACAGGTGATACCTGCAAAATGTAATCAAGCACTGTCCTTATTTAAAAAAAGTATTTCAGGATAAAGCAAGTAATCTTTTATGAACCAGAATGTGTAAGTTAATAGAGAACACATGGTAGACTACATTGATAAAATAACACATATCAACGTCAGAAATCTAGGTCAAGTCTAACACATCTGATATGGTTTCTAGGAGCAATGCCAGCATGATTAGACAGAGGCCCACCAGTAGATGTTATCTTCTTATAGCTTCACAAGACTTGATGTGATGCCGCACTGCAGATTGTTTCTTACGTTAAAGTACATGGAATAGGGAACTGTAATTAACTGGACAAACAAACAGCCAACTGGCAGAAGACAAAGGGCTGATAGGCAGCATGTTCTAGATTAGATAAAACTATTAATTGATAAAAAATACAGAAGATAATCAACAGATAAGAAGATATAACAAAGCTTTGAAGCTTTGTAGTGAAATATTGTTCTATGGTTATCAGGATATGTCTTTGATTGCAGTTTTTTCTAGATCTTACTATAAAATCAAAGATATAATAAGTAAAGAACAATGGGAACACGTTGCTGTGTACAATTACATATATAACGTGGGGAGCGGTGGTCGTGCGGTAGAGCGCCGGACTGTCAATCGAGGGGACGGTGGTTCAATCCCACCTACCGCCGTTTCGAAACTTAGGCAATTTCTTCACCCCACATTTGCATGTGTCTTTCGGAAGAGACACTAAAAGCCGGTGGTCCCCTCTGTCTGGGGTCTATGCCAGGGGAAGTAAAAGATCCCACACAGGGGGTAAATGTGTAACCTGTAGTGGACTCACAAATTCTAGAGAAGAACAACTCCTGCGTTAGCCCAAGTTTGGGCTGTTTGGAGGTAATCACCTGAGACCTGAGAGACAGACAGACAGACAGACAGACAGACAGACAGACAGACAGACAGACAGACAGACAGACAGACAGACAGACAGACAGACAGACAGACAGACAGACAGACAGACAGACAGACAGACAGACAGACAGACAGACAGACAGACAGACAGACAGACAGACAGACAGACAGACAGACAGACAGACAGACAGACAGATTTCTTGACATTCATTCCCCCAGGGAAACCAAACACCTCAAACCAACCCGTGTATCCCTGTCTCTTGTGGTCCTACATGTATCGTAACCCAGCAGAAGCATTCAGCCTCAGAGACTTGAGACATCTAGTAATAGATCCCCATAGGACCACTTGATGTGTCCAAGAACTGTGCGTTGTGTTCTCCCTCCTACTTCTCCCTCCTACTTCTCCCTCCTAATTCTCCCTCCTAATTCTCCCTCCTACTTCTCCCTCCTACTTCTCCCTCCATTCTCCCTCCTAATTCTCCCTCCTACTTCTCCCTCCTAATTCTCCCTCCTAATTCTCCCTCCTAATTCTCCCTCCTACTTCTCCCTCCTAATTCTCCCTCCTAATTCTCCCTCCTACTTCTCCCTCCTAATTCTCCCTCCTAATTCTCCCTCCTACTTCTCCCTCCTAATTCTCCCTCCTAATTCTCCCTCCTAATTCTCCCTCCTACTTCTCCCTCCTAATTCTCCCTCCTAATTCTCCCTCCTACTTCTCCCTCCTACTTCTCCCTCCTACTTCTCCCTCCTACTTCTCCCTCCTACATTCTCCCTCCTACTTCTCCCTCCTACTTCTCCCTCCTACTTCTCCCTCCTACTTCTCCCTCCTACTTCTCCCTCCTACTTCTCCCTCCTACTTCTCCCTCCTACTTCTCCCTCCTACTTCTCCCTCCTACTTCTCCCTCCTAATTCTCCCTCCTAATTCTCCCTCCTATTCTCCCTCCTACTTCTCCCTCCTACTTCTCCCTCCTCCTTCTCCCTCCTAATTCTCCCTCCTAATTCTCCCTCCTACTTCTCCCTCCTACTTCTCCCTCCTACTTCTCCCTCCTACTTCTCCCTCCTACTTCTCCCTCCTACTTCTCCCTCCTACTTCTCCCTCCTAATTCTCCCTCCTACTTCTCCCTCCTACTTCTCCCTCCTACTTCTCCCTCCTAATTCTCCCTCCTAATTCTCCCTCCTACTTCTCCCTCCTAATTCTCCCTCCTACTTCTCCCTCCTACTTCTCCCTCCTACTTCTCCCTCCTAATTCTCCCTCCTACTTCTCCTTCCTAATTCTCCCTCCTAATTCTCCCTCCTAATTCTCCCTCCTAGTTCCCTCGCATTGTGGTCAGGTCTTGCTCCTATCACGTCCAACTGCTCCTGCTGTTCCTATCTGTCTGCAACCCCCTCCATCCCTCCCCCTTCCCTTACTCCTCCCCTCCCCCTCTCCATCCCCCTCCTCCCTCCCCCTCCTCCCTCCCCCTCCCCCCTCCCCCTCCTCCCTCCCTCTCCTCTCTCCCTCCAACTCCAGTTGTTTCTAGGACATGTGTCTCGGCCAGGGTTACTATTCCCTGTGGAGTATCTGGCCAATTCTATTATTAAGTGATTTTTTATTTTTTACAATCAAACAGTCGTCTGAAATATAGTTTGTGTAGACCCATAACTTCTACAGAAGGCGGGTACAAAAATCACTCGAAATACTCTGTGTTTTCCGTAGTTCCCAGCCGTCAGTTGAGCCAGAAATATCGCACACCCAACTGCTAGCACCATTGTTGGCACAGTGCCAAGTTATGCGAGACAGACGAACATGATAATATACCGTCAACAATAGGTGCAATCTATGCGAGACATACTTCCACTATCGCTGGTCGTCTCTGGATATGGTGGTGTGACGATTGTCGTTTGTTCCTACCCCACAAGCTGTGGTTGTGTAAGCGGCTGCAACCCTATCTACTCCTACAACCCCCCATAACACACCGAGACGTGTCTGGTGGTTTTCCACGTGGCTGTTGCTTAAATAGACCCTACTTTTATTCCTGTTTATCAGATGAAATCAGGTGAATATTTTTAACAATGTCTGTGAAGAACGTAAAGGGAATTATTCCTGTGTGTAAATAGCCATAATGAATGGACTTGAAAAAGAACATCTTTAACAGAGCACACATTGTTTCGTGACGTTTTAATCATCAGTTGCCGAAAAATACAATATTTTTATCTCTGTTTGTCAGAAGAGATGGGGCGAAAAATCGTTAATGATGGCCTGTGATGTAAGAACACACCAGTGAGCAGGCTGAATTGTTCAGGGGACTTTTTTCAGAGATCGTTTTTGTGAGACTTTGACATTTAATCATAGCTTTAGTTTTTGTGAGGCATATTCAGCGATACAAGCGATGACTACAGCAGTGTGTATGTGGTGTAGATAACTAAACCATTCACTTGTTCACACACAGGACTGAGCTGGTTGAACAAACTAAATAAGTTACAAGCAGCGTGTTATGAATAACACTCTGATGTCAGAGTTTGCTATTGCATCACCACGACAACCAGCCTCTTAGGCCCCCTTCAACATTGACAAGTGACTAGGGTCTCAATCTTGACAAAAACTTGAATTAGTATCAAATTTGCTTATATCAATATCCCTAGGTCTGTTGTATGTATAAATAAAAACTAAACATATTCATACAATATTAAAAGATCAGTTATCCTGACTTTATTGAATCACTTTGCTATGTTTATTTTAGACCGGGTGGTAGGAATCTAGTGGGTACTGTTGTTTAGAATTTGTATCAATGTGGACTGTAATACTGTTGACTGTATCACAGGGTATGCTGAATAGCTATATATGTAATTTAATACTTAAAATCATCTGTTGTCATAATACTAAATCACACATGGTTAGTTTACTCATACCTGGTTAAACCTTGTTATATATTTTTAGTCAAAGTTTAGTTACCATGTACTGAGTTTTCAATCTTTACTAAATGTAATGTACTGTGGTCGCTATATATAATAAGTTTAAAATAAGCCTTCTTTGTGGTTTAACATCTAGACAGTAGACCCAGTGTAGCTACTGCTTTACTATGTCCTCAGAAATGTCTTTGTTTAGACTAAACAAAGCCAGTAAAGCCAGTGTTGTGATCGCTGTAGTCTGTGTAGTCTGTACTGACAAAAGCTCATTGGTGTGAATGCTATAATGAGTACAGTTTAGTATGTTTGAAGTAAGTCCTGTGCACAGGCTGTGTAGAAAAACCTGTGTTGTATAACTGACTAAGTCCATAGCATAGACTAAAAACGAACTCCATTGTACTGGTTATTGTCTTAAGTCCTGAGTAAGTCCTCTGTGGAAGCTTAAACTATATAGGAAATGCAACTTTACGGTTAGTATAAGTGAACTTTGATAAGAAGCGTAGTGTGCCATGAAGGAGCCTCCTGTACACATCAGTAAGGTCAGTGTTGTGGTCATTGTAATGATGACTGGTCACTAAGTCAAGGTGTGCTATTGTAGATGGCCAAGTCAGGGGATGCTGCGGCCACGCGACCAGGCAGTGGACACCGACTGGACACTGTCCACAGAGAGGTCAGTTCTGCATCATGTTTTCACTTGAAATATGACATAATTTTAATATTGTGTTGATGACTCTTCTTTGAATGGTTTTCCATGTTATGCCTGTCTGCATAATATTGCCTGGTACACTCGTTGTAATTCTGGAGTATATTATATTATCTAATGTATGCTTTGTAATCATCTAGATGCCGCGTAACATGCCATAGTGTAGCATGTAATTTTACATAATGTATGATAAAACACTGCAATATTATTTTAATGTATGAATGAGTGAATTCAGCTTTGTACACTGTACAGCAATTGTTCCTTGCATTTCCACCACATTCAAGTGTACGTGAAGAATCATTTATGTTAATGTCCTTAGGAATGACTCACTGTCCTAATTACTACAGGGTAGACAAAGTACTGTGACCTTCGAAATACTGTCATAAGATGAATGAATTTGTGTGATGCAAAATAACCAGGTGTACTGCCTTGTCAGCCTTGCTACGTAATTAATAGTTGACAGACGTTAATAAAACGATAATGTATTAATCAAACATGAGTGGTTATTAAAATAATATTATTTGTTATTGCGCCTATATCCTTGAAAATTCAAGAGAGTATTTTGTCATTATGTGTCATGTGTGATGTTATATGTCATGTGTGATGTTATGTGTCATGTGTGATGTTATGTGTCATGTGTGATGTTATGTGTCATGTGTGATGTTATGTGTCATGTGTGATGTTATGTGTGATGTTATGTGTTATGTGCTGTGATGTTGTCGGTGTGATGTCACAAGTGATGTTGTTTATCTTCAGTCATCCCCGGATGTGCAGTACACAAAGAAGGGTTGGTTGGTGAAACAGGGAGTCTCTGACAAGGTGAGAATCAGGAAGCCACAGGGACAGGGTTGGGACGAGTACCCGGTACTCAACTAAAGTACTCGAGCAATGAGTAACAAGCACTTTGTGCCAGAACATACTTGAGTAACTAACATGTATGAGTGCTTTTAAAATACACATGTTTAATATAATTTGTATGACTCAAGTAGTGTTGTTGTGACATGTGTAGACCCATCCACCTATACTATGCATGGATGAGTAAAATGTTTTATTTATATAAAATACATGCAAAATAGTCATAAAGTACTCATAAATACTAATATTTTTGTGAGTATGAATATTTCATCTGCATAAAAGTATGGGTAATAACTAGTAAGTATTTTTTTGTAAAAAAATTGCTACTTCTACTGAATGTATTCAGATACTGTATGATTTTGTAAACCCAATTTCAGACACATCAAAATATTTGTCTGTGTTCTACAAACGTAAACTCTAATTATTAATTATCCTTTATAGTAAAAAATGTCTGCAGTTACTGAAAAATATTGTTTCAATACTGTTTGGGCTCATAGCTAGTAACTGTTCACTTTGTTACTTAAAAGAATAAATATTACACATGACAGCCAGTGCTCTTTGTATAAATAAAAAATTGATACAAAGAGAAAATAAACTTCAAGAAGAATTGCCATTGCAATTATTTAATTGGCTTTTATTTTGTTTATTTTTGGTTGAATGTACTATGCAGGAGTGGACCAAGCACTGGTTTGTACTCAACGCGAATTTCTTGCGATATTTCCGCGACTCAGCCTCGGAGGGCAGTAATCAGCTGGATGGGGTCATCGACCTGTCATCAATCTACAGGGTCACGGAGGTCAATGTCTCCAGAAATTATGGCTTCAAACTCGAGGTAAGTCACACTTATGATTACCCTTTAAATGAACTAATTGAAATGATCTCCTGTGTATTTGTGATAATTTTTGTGATTTTAAACTAGCTATTTTATTTAATGTAATAGTTTGATGATGATAAAAACATGAGTTGATCACATTTAGAAAATCATATGGACATGTTAATAGTGATAATGTTGTGTTCTTAATTGCATCCTGTTGTTAGTAAACCTATTGACATGCAATTAAAAACTTATCTATCAAACGTGATTGATAAATTAGCAGTCATGTTTTATTCATGTGGATTTCTTGTGTGGCATTAAAGACAATTTCTGATGTGAAATATCAGAATATTGTTACAGCTGTATTTTATAACACTTTAAACAATGATATTACCTAAAACTGTTTTTGGGATTAATTTGCCAGTTTGTTTTCATTATATACATCAAAACATACAAGGTTATGTAAATGATACTGAATTGATGGTAATACAAGTTAAGAATATTCTAAGAAATGCTTTCTGTACAGTTGCTTATTTCGGTTCCACTGTATTTCTTTTGAGAAATATGCCTTTGAACATTGCATTTTAATTATTTATTGCACTGTTTGTTGATTAGTCCTACTCTAATGCTCTATATAGTTTTATTAATGAATGTGTTAATTAAAAATGTGGTAATTATTACAACTGCATGTATGTTTACAACACTTATTCATACTTGTGAATAATCTTGTCCTAAATATATGCCACTTTCAAATTTTAATACTATAGTAGCAATAATAATAACAGTTAAGACATTAAAGGCATACTCTAGTCAGTGAGTGGTTCACAATATTAAGTAATTGTGCACAAAGATTGTTAATAAATAATTAATTGTGGTATAATTGTACCAAAATACACGCTCTCTCAGATTCAAGGCACTATCACAGTACCACCTCGAGACACTGAACCAGTGACGTAAGCTACGTCACTGGCGCATTGTTGGAAAAGACAAAGCTTGGAGGAGGCCTCGCACATACTTGTGATAGTGACATAAATAAACCATGACGCACTGGACACATCAAATCAAATACTCTTGGACAGACATAGGATGTTGGAATGTGCATGCGCCAGTGATGTAAGTGGCTTACATCACTGGTTCTGTGCTTCAAGATGGCAGCATCCTGAATCCAAGATAACATAGGTTTTGGTACAACTATACTATAATTAATTGCTTTTTAATGATCTTTGTGGACAGTTGCTATGCACACCCAATATATTATACATATATAAGTAAATGAATCACTTACTGACTGGAGGAACCCTTTAACCTCCTGAACTGACACACTTATGGGTGTTGACAGACCCAGCACGGAGACATCGTGCTGTCGGCGATGACATCGGGCATCCGCACCAAGTGGATGCAGGCGCTGCAGGCATGTCTCCAGAACTACATCGCGGCGGCGACCTCCTCGGCGACCTCCTCCCTCGCTTCCTCCCCACGGTCCTCCCTTGTCGATGTCCGCCGTGGAAGCGGGACAAGTGCCGCAAGCAGTGGCCGCCAGGTGTCATCACTGGTCGACGGTGTGACCACGACACGACACGCCAGCAGTCCATCGTTGTCGCATCCGACACGCGCGTCAAAGTCGCTGACCGACTCATCGCGGGCCAGCAGCAACAGCTCGGACCGGACGAACTTCACGTGCACGTGGCCATATAAGAAGGTAGAGGGCAGCACGCAGGCGATGAGCGACTCAAGCACCGGGTCGCACTCTCGCCTCGCCGGCGGTTACCTTGACGATGACGAGGGACAGAAGGACGAAGACCAGCGTGACAGCACCCCGAGAAGTCTCCGGTCGTCACACCGTCGGTCCACCACGTCCGAAAATCTGCTTCGGACGTCCCACGCAAGCAAGTTCGAATCCCGAACGGTGTCATCGGAGCTGTCGAGTGATGACACCGATGTTGACGCCGCTGGGGCTGTGAATAAGCGAAAGGTGACGCGGATTCACTCAAGGGATTATCGGAGTAAGTCTCTCGGGGTTCCACCCACTAGGGATACTCTGGAGCTGGCCTCCAAGGAGAGTCTAAGGAACAGCAAGGAGACGGCGAGGAGCGCGAAGGATCTGGGAAGAGGGAGCAAGGATGCCTTAAGGAGGAAGAACAGTGGAGAGTTGTTGAAGCCGGCGCTGCATCCGTATCGGGCGCCCAGTGCAAAGGTCAAGGAGAAGTCGAGGTCGAAGTCGCCACGCACAAAGTCACCGCCGCCGGATGCGAGAAAGAAAGACGGGAAGGTGAAGAGAAAGGAGGTGGGTGGAGAGAGACGCTTAAATGTCACCATATCCTAGCAAATCCTTAGGTTAAATGTCACCACATCCCATCAAATCCTTAGGTTAAATGTCACCACATCCCATCAAATCCTTATGTTAAAATGTCACCACATCCCATCAAATCCTTACGTTAAAATGTCACCACATCCTATACAATTCTTAGGTTAAATGTCACCACATCCCATCAAATCCTTAGGTTACATGTCACCACATCCCTTCAAATCCTTAGATTAAATGTCACCACTTCCTATAAAACCTTTAGGTTAAATGTCACCACATCCCTTCAAATCCTTAGGTTAAATGTCACCACTTCCTATCAAATCTTTAGGTTAAATGTCACCACATCCCATCAAATCCTTAGGTAAATATCACCACATCCCATCAAATCCTTGGGTAAAATATCACCACATCCCATCAAATCCTTAGGTTAAATGTCACCACATCCCATCAAATCCTTAGGTTAAATGTCACTACATCCCATCAAATCCTTAGGTTAAATGTCACCACATCCCATCAATTCCTTAGGTTAAATGTCGCCACATCCCATCAAATCCTTAGGTTAAATGTCACCACTTTCTTTAAAAAATCCTTAGGTTAAATGTCATCACGTCCTATCAAATTCTTAGGTTACATGTTACCATATCCTGTCAAATGTACGTTAGGCATTTCTGCACAGGGTCAATGACAGAAACACGTATGAAAACAAATCCTAAGAGAAAACAACATGGAGTGCGAAAGCTAAATTCTTTGTCAGGGACTCGGGTAAAAGTGTAACAAAACAAACCATAGAACAGGAACGTGTACATTTGTGCACAGTAATGATGGTAGAAGAATAGCTTCTTGTGAAGCAAATAACGTCTGTCTGTTCACACATGTCAGGGATATTGTGAAGTGTGGAGGTAATCTAAGTCTGTGCTACAGGTTGACCCGGTGGCACGGCCAACAAGAGGCAGCGAAGGGACTTATATCGAACTTCTCGAGAATCAGGTATGATGCAATACAAATTTAGACCTGTTGCAATAGTTGTGTTCAAGCCATGTCATGTGAGAACAGTTTTAACATCATTTGGGTCTAAAACTGATATATAAATGGCAACTTAGCCAATATAGAGTTTATGTTGTAGCCAGGATATCAGTAATGACAGGGCAAACATTGGCAGAAGCCACTACTGGAGGCTGTGTGATGAATGTAGAATAAAGTTTGAACAAATGTCAGGTGGACCAACTATAACAGTTGTGTTAAGGTTGACTGGATTTCTCATAAATTGTATGATCGAGAGACGGACTAATAATAGAATTGATGTGAAAATCATGCGACTTTACTACAATAAACGTTGTGCAAAAGTAGGTTGCCTGTACAATAAAAAATTAGCAAAAGTTGGCATACCAGTTTAATGTGTATCAAGTCAGGTTTGTGTCACCCTTGACCGAGTCACCGTGGATCTGGGGTCTGTAGACGTCTGTTACTGTCCCCGGCTATTTGTGTCTGTTACTGTCCCCGGCTACTTGTGTCTGTTACTGTTCCCAGCTAATTCTGTCTGTTACTGTCCCCGGCTACTTGTGTCTGTTATTGTCCCCGGCTACTTGTGTCTGTTATTGTCCCCGGCTACTTGTGTCTGTTACTGTCCCCGGCTACTTGTGTCTGTTACTGTCCCCGGCTATTTGTGTCTGTTACTGTCCCCGGCTACTTGTGTCTGTTATTGTCCCCGGCTACTTGTGTCTGTTATTGTCCCTGGCTACTTGTTTCTGTTATTGTCCCCGGCTACTTGTGTCTGTTACTGTCCCCGGCTACTTGTGTCTGTTACTGTCCCCGGCTATTTGTGTCTGTTACTGTCCCCGGCTACTTGTGTCTGTTATTGTCCCCGGCTACTTGTGTCTGTTATTGTCCCTGGCTACTTGTTTCTGTTATTGTCCCCGGCTACTTGTGTCTGTTACTGTCCCCGGCTACTTGTGTCTGTTACTGTCCCCGGCTATTTGTGTCTGTTACTGTCCCCGGCTACTTGTGTCTGTTATTGTCCCTGGCTACTTGTGTCTGTTATTGTCCCCGGCTACTTGTGTCTGTTACTGTCCCCGGCTACTTGTGTCTGTTACTGTCCCCGGCTATTTGTGTCTGTTACTGTCCCCGGCTACTTGTGTCTGTTATTGTCCCTGGCTACTTGTGTCTGTTATTGTCCCTGGCTACTTGTGTCTGTTACTGTCCCCGGCTACTTGTGTCTGTTACTGTCCCCGGCTATTTGTGTCTGTTACTGTCCCCAGCTACTTGTGTCTGTTATTGTCCCTGGCTACTTGTGTCTGTTATTATCCCTGGCTACTTGTGTCTGTTACTGTCCCCGGCTACTTGTGTCTTTTACTGTCCCCGGCTATTTGTGTCTGTTACTGTCCCCGGCTACTTGTGTATGTTATTGTCCCTGGCTACTTGTGTCTGTTATTGTCCCTGGCTACTTGTGTCTGTTATTGTTCCCAGCTACTTGTGTCTGTTACTGTCCCTGGCTACTTGTGTCTGTTACTGTCCCCGGCTACTTGTGTCTGTTACTGTCCCCGGTTACTTGTGTCTGTTACTGTCCCCGGTTACTTGTGCCTGTTACTGTCCCCGGCTACTTGTGCCTGTTACTGTCCCTGGCTACTTGTGTCTGTTACTGTCCCCAGCTACTTGTGTCTGTTACTGTCCCCGGTTACTTGTGTCTGTTACTGCCCCCAGCTACTTGTGTCTGTTACTGTTCCCGGCTACTTGTGTCTGTTACTGTCACCGGCTACTTGTGTCTGTTACTGTCCCCAGCTACTTGTGTCTGTTACTGTTCCCGGCTACTTGTGTCTGTTACTGTCCCCGGCTACTTGTGTCTGTTACTGTCCCCGGCTACTTGTGTCTGTTACTGTCCCCGGCTACTTGTGTCTGTTACTGTCCCCGGCTACTTGTGTCTGTTACTGTCCCCGGCTACTTGTGTCTGTTACTGTCCCCGGCTACTTGTGTCTGTTACTGTCCCCGGCTACTTGTGTCTGTTACTGTCCCCGGCTACTTGTGTCTGTTACTGTCACCGGCTACTTGCAGGTTGGGTCGCTGAAGACGAGTCTGGAGAAGGCTGAGGCGGAACTATCTGAGGTGACACACACAAACACCGAGCTCAAGTCTCAACTGCACCTGGTGAAACAGACACATCACAGCTCACTGCAGGACATGACCACAGCTGACCGCTCGCAGTACCTGGCTCAGGTGTGTGGCTTCTCTCAGTAGTGAGCTCAGTTGAATTCTGGTGCAACGTTCACTGACTTGTCAGATTGTAAACCCGTGTGCCCTTTAAAACAGATTTTGCTTCTTACCAGTGATGCTGTGTACTAAAACCTGTCAGTGCCGTGGAAGTATTGTTCCTGTAATACTTTGTAAGTAGTAAGACGGACCCTATGTGCATTTTGTTGTCCTCTTTGTCGCCAGAGTCCAGTGTGAACCTGGCTGTAGCACTGGATCACAAGTTTTATTTTTACTATCCCTCTCTATCACTGGTTGTGTTACTGCCGTCTCGCCGCAATTCCACCAAATCTCTCCCCGACCAGGTCTGGATATTGTTTCACTACGATAAAAAGCTCTTAACTAAAACACATCTTTAAAAAATCTGTTATTAAATTTAAATGATTTTTTTCAAAACACAAATATCCTTTGCTGTATTACCGAGGACATTATTTCCATGACACACCAGTGACAATGTCCTGCTAGTGCTTCTTGCTGTTGACAATTTTCATGTATTCAAGATCACAGTTAAGGATATTTTAAAATGCAAAATTGGGTTTAAGAGCTCTTAACAATGTTAGTGACATGATCCATTGTTTTCCCACTCCGACCACATCTGCTCTCTTTGGTGCCTGTCATAGTCAATTTCTATGCAAATCAATTCACTTTTCAGAAGTGTAATTTGTCTATATTTCATGGCTATTGTATTGTTTTGTGCTTAGTGCTAATGCTACAGCATTTCTCTGGCTGCAGCCATTCATAGGTGAATCACAGTGTCACATGAGTCCGTCTCTTGCATAACATGCACATGTCATGAATGTAGCAAAATAACTTAAACTAAACAGTTTCATATAATACTATTTACCTACACTTGTGATTGTATCCGAAGTGCTAAATGTTTGACATTGGGTTGTTTTACAGACGCCTGGAATCCATGACGACTTCTATCCAGGCTGTGTCGTAGAGCCACAGAAGATATCAGAGTTTGCTAAGCTGCAGGTAGGTAGACAGTGGACAGTGGACAGTGGTCAGTGGAGTATCTGGCAATGGGCAGGAGACTTGCTTTGTCTGTGCAGGCTTCATTGCTGCTATGTTGGGATTTGGGGCTCCGTCTATGTAATTTCTTGGTTTACTCAATAAGTTATGTCTAAAACTGTTTGAAATTAGAGGGTCAAGTGTGTTAGTTGATGTTTTTAAAACCCGTAGCTTAGTGTAGGTTATTAGATTTATCATTTGCCGTCTAGTTTCATGGGCATCAATTTTGACAGATGTATACAAGATAAAGTAGTGCTTCTGAATGTGAAAATCGTTTTGACAAAGTTCAAACGTCATACCCACATGGATGGCAATGTAAAGATTCTTCTGTAAACCAATGAGAGACATTGATGTGATGACGGCATCTTCGGTTCTTTCTGCTTTGTCAGACAGCAATCTCGTACGTCTAGCAGAGCTTTTACCAGGTGGCTCCATCTTCTGGCAGTAGTGTACATCACTCGATCCAGCGAACCGGATCCAGTGATGTATCACTATGGCAGTGTACTATGTATTTCTTAAGTCTGAATAGTTTGCATGTCTGTGTGTTATTGGCTATGTTATGCTCATGATCCATGTAATCACTAGGCATGCTGTTTGATTGTGGATGTGTTGCTGTTAATTAATACATGCATGGATGGCTTGTCAGTAACTGACAATATTTTATGCAGCACCAACTATGTTTATACAACTGACAATCATTCGTGTCCATGCTGTTCAAAAACGATTTTTCGATAAACAAATAATCACAACAAAGAAATATACTTAAAATAAAATAGTAACATATTTCTGTCACTGTTGTGGCATTTCAACAAATGTAAGTAAAGTAATTTGAATTTGTTATTCTGTTTGTAGTTTAGCTAAATATATAATTCACAGTTTTATATAAAATACCTGAGAGCATTTTCTTAAGTGGATTCAGGCATTTTATGAATGCATAGCTATTATTATAGACGATTATTATTGTAATTTTTATTATAGTAAATGATAACAAATTCTTACTATAATAAACGCATCTGGTAATTAATTGCTGTTATGATATAAAATTATAAATTCTACATATTATTATTTGATATTATTATTATAAATTTGACATTTTAAAAGATTCATTTTATTTGTATTATTTAAATTCCGATAATATTATATAAACTAATATAACAATTAAAATTATATTATAAATTCATAAACTAATAAATTCAGATTATGATATAAATTAATATCACAATTATAAATAAATAAATTCCTGCCATTCCTCACCGTGTCCACCAGACATGCATGCCGTTCATGTGTTCATCTGCATAACATGTGCTGTGCATGTGACCCCCGCCCCGTGTGTGTGTGGCGTGGCATGACCCTCACGCATGACGATTGCAGGTACAGAATCTCAAGCAGCAGCTGTGTGAGACGCAGTCCACCGCCAGGGGGCAGCAGCAGCAGATTGGCGACCTCCACCACAAGCTCGACCTGACGGCAGCGGCACTTGCAACCACCGAGGCTGAGCTCACGCAGACTGTGCGAGACCTCAAGGTGGAGCGTGACGAGCTCCGCGCTGCAGCTGACGACTGGAGCAGCAAGGTGGAGCGGCTGACGAAAGAGCTGACAGAGCGGGACATGCTCCTGGAGAGCAAGGAGCGCGAGTTGCGTGACGTCACGTCGAAGCTACGCGAGGCGAAGGCAATGCTGGATGTGAAGAGCGACAAGATTGAGAGCCTGGAGGTGGAGCTACATGAAGTGAGTGGGTTGAGGGAGGAGCTGGAGGACAAGATGCACCAACTGGACAATCTTGACCACGAGCTGACCGTCACCAAGCAACACCTGCGAGAACAGGACGAGCAGATGCAGCGCGCCCAGCGGCAGTACCAGACAACGCTGACGGAGCGCGAACACGAGTTCTACAGTGAGAAGGCTCAGCTCCAGCAGCAGGTGGAGCAGCTCCAGAGCACGCTTACTCACCCTGATCTCGCCGACACAACCCTGGAGGAGCTGCTGAGTGACAAGGACGAGACGATCGCACAGCTGGAGGAGAAGCTAATCGAAGACAACGGCAAGGTACAGGAGCTGTCAGACGAACTCACTCTGGAGATGGAGGATAATGATAACATGAGGCAGGAGCTTGACACTGTCCTGGAGGAACAGAAAAAGGTGGCCGTGGAACTGGAGAAGGAGAAGGCAGACAGGTGCAGGCTGGAGAAACAGGTCGAGGTGCTGAAGGGAGGGGACAAGGGCAGAGAACCGGAGCTCGTTCTCAGGTGCGACCAGCTGCAGATGGAGCTGTGCGATGCCCAGCAGCTGATCGACATGCTCCGGAAGGAGAACGACGGACTGAAGGTGGCCGTGGAGGAGTTGACGGCGTCCGTGGATGAGCTGAAGAAGGGGTACGAGGAGGAAGTGTGGAAGAACAAGGAGCTGCAGGGGTTGTTGGAGTCATCACAGAAGTCGTCGGCTGCCAACCTGCTGGAGCTGGCCCAACTGAAGGCGAACTACGACAATGCGCTTGGAGACCTCAAGAACACCAACACCCAGCTGGAGTCTGTGCAGGATGAGTTAGTGGAGACTCAAACGGCATCCGCCGCTCAGCTCAGCAGTAAGTCTGAGGAGCTCAACCGCTCACAGAAGCAGGTGGCTGGTCTGCAGAGTCAGCTGACTGAAGTGCAGACGGAGTTGTCCACGCTGCTGTCAGCCGAAGCCGCCCCTCTGCATGTCGACACCGACACAGCCCTCCTCACCGAAGGTCTGCCAGAGGAGCTGAAGACGAGGTACCACACGGCCGTCGGAGAGATCAAGAAGTTGAGGAAGAAGCTGAAGGAAATCCAGATAAGCCGAGAGAAGCTCGAGTCGAACAACTACAGTCTCAAGCAGGAGTTGAAGAACATGGAGATCGGCTACCAGGACCAGTTGAACCAGCTCAGTAGCAAAGTTCATGACCTCACCAATAAGTTATCAGTAGCTGAGAGGCGTGTGCGTCGTCTTGACCGCCGGTCAAGCCGATATAACTCGATTGGATCGTCGTCGGAGCCGGAGAGTGAGAACACGGCACATTCGAGTCCGTGCGAAAGTATTGTGACTCAGGCAAACATCCAGGAGGCGCTAGTGTCAATCCAACAGGGGGTGCTGTTGTCGATGACGGAGAACTCGTCCACTTGTAGTAGTGTCGCTAGCTCTGTCGCCGCCGAGGCCATCTCACAGCCAGCGCCACTTGGTGGCGATGCAGAAGGTCTCGTAGCAAAGATCACATCCCTGCAGAGTGAGATTGCTGTATCTGAGAGCAAGGTACAGGAGTTGACGACAAAGTTGCTGCACCACAGAGAGTTGGAGGTGGAGTTGTCAGTGCTGCAGCAGTCAGAGGCTTCACTCAAGGTCCAGTCTCAGTTCCAGCAGCAGCAGATCAACACACTCAAGCAGCAGTTGGACGAGAAACCCCTCGATGCATCAGCTGCACAGGCGTTGCAGCGCCATCTACAGGAGACGGAGACAAAGCTTGTCTCGACTCGTGCGACCCTCGATGTATGTCGGCAGAAACTCAACGGTGTCGTTCATGAACTCACACCAGAGCACTCTGAGTTGGCGAACACTGTGAGGAACAAACTGGAGGACATAGTGGCTGAAACAGAGACAGGGAAGTCCAGCAGCTGTGAAGGTGGTGGGAATATGAAGCTACTTGCCGAGAGGCTGGCACTGGAGGCAGCCATACTCGGTGAGATGGCTCACATGTCAGAGTCATGTGACCTACAGGGTCACGACCTGGCATCTGTACAGAAGGCTAGTTTACTTCTGCTTGACCTGGAGCAGAAACTTGGGTGTGGTGGAGCAGACAAGGCAGCAGATGGCACACAGGGAGAGACTGTGCAGGTTTACGCCTCGTTGCTGGCAGACAAAATACTGCTGCAGGATCAAATGACAAAACTGGTTGCAAACATGGACATGACTGGTGACGATTCGAAGGACGAAAGTGCAGACACTGACGCAGTGAAGACGGCAGCAAGACACGCGTTGAGTAAGGCTGAGTTAGACCTGCAGCTCCCACCTAAAGCATCACAAGTATCTACCTCGGTTGTTTCACGAGCACTTGTGCGAAACGAGCTGAGTGTTGTCCTAAGACAACTGGGAGACCATCACAAGAGAACTAACGATGCAGACACCAGGCAGCAGGCCACAGAGACGCTCTGGCAGTCGACTCTACAGGGGCTGATGGATCGCCAGAACAACTTGGCAGATTCCATCGAGTCATACCGCAGCAGCAAACTGGCAGAGATTGGCCGTCTGTTCTTACAGAAGCACTCCAGGAGTGTAGACGACGTGACAGCAGATGCCACGACGATACAGGCATTTGACCGGGATCTCCTACTGGCTGAGTTTACTGCAATGCTGATGAAGTTTGTTGAAAGTTACTTGCCAGACAGGAAGTGTGTGGAGAAGACGGTGGAGGGGGAGAAAGAACAGTTCATGTCAGATCTGACCCATTACTGTGGACAATCAAACAGCAAGGAGCAGACTCCAGATGCTTCAGACGTCATTGCAGATGCTGCACTGGACGATGCCATCAACAGTGCCATGATGCAGTTGGCATCAGTGCTGGCACTGAAAGTGACAGTCGCAGCACTGGTGACAGGTGCCGACAATGATATGGTGACAGATACCATCAAGTCATTATCCACCACAAATGATCGCAAACAGCTCGTGTCACAGCTTCGACATACCTCGCAGGTGAAAAATCGTGTTGCTTCGTACCTCCTCAATAATGGTGCAGATGGCAGCACTGGTGCTCCGCATGGTGACATCACGCGTCTGGTGACCCACCTGGCCGAGACAGACGCCCAGTTGCAGCAGCACCAGGCCCTGTGTGAATCGTACGCGGCCGCCGTCTCTCAGGAGGCCGCCTGGCAGGCAGAACTCACGTATGTGACGGTCAGACTGACCCAACAGCACCAGGATGAGATCCAGAAGTTGTCCTCGCGAATACCGGGGCCGGATCTGCGAGATGCCGAGATGCAAGAACTCCGCGACACTCTGGATGAGCGCACGCAGGAGCTGCGCCAGAAAGAGGCCAAATTGGCGGATGAGATCAGTGACATGAAGCGCCACCTGGCGGAGGCACGGGATCAGCTGGAGCGTAAGGAGACGAGTTTCAGGCAGGAGATAGCAGCACTGAAGGATGGCTACGAGATCCGGATCCGATCGTTACAGCAGGATCTAGCGCAGGTCGGGAAGGAGCACGACCTACTTCAGGCAGAGCATGAGGCGGAGCAGGCCAAGAGCAACTCCAAATCTACCTCCCTCGCTGGAGAGCTCGCCACCACGCAGTCCTGCCTGCAGCAGCTGCAGCAGGAAAGGGAGCTACTGAAGAAGGAAAACGACGGCGTCATTGCCGCACTCAAGGATGACATCGCGAAGCTGAAGGAGCAAATGGCGGTTACTTCCGCTGCGTTGTCAACAGGTGGCGCTGCTGACCACAGCGAGAGTCTCGAGACGGAGGTGTCACGACTGTGGAAGCTGCTTGAGGATGAACGAAGGAAACACGCGGTAAGACTAACAGATCGCCACACCCTCATGGGTAGACAAAGGCAACTTGTTGCAGACTAGCCATAGGCCACTCACTCTGTAGCGTACATGCTATACTGTATCATTTGGGTCACAGTTGAGTGTACTCACTGTAAGATTAGATGTTACACTTTACCGCAACATCTAATTACAATGGAGCATGTTGCCTGTAAAAGTAAGAATGATAGTGTTGTGTAGTTAGTGTAATGTTAAGAGTTATGATGTAGCAACTTTTGTGTAATAGTAGGAGTCGTATGGTAGCATAGTTACATGATGTTACAGTGCTCCATATGTGCTGTTACAGTGTAGTATACTTCTTGTAATTTTACACTGTAGTATGTAATATCATGGAATAGTGTAGCATGCTTCCTGTAATGTTTGTAAAATATTACAGTTTGTAATACCAGTCATAGTGTAGCGTACACCTTGTAATTAAATATTTTACATCATGCATTACACAATAGCATACTTGTTGTAAGGTAAAACATGTGCAACAGCAAGTGTACATTTACTTTCTCTTTGGGATATTCTGGCAAAAATTATAAAACATAAATTTAATGAATACAAGTTAGATAGGAATAAATTAAACAAAATGCTGAAGTGTGAGTTAGAGACTGGTTGTGTAAGGGGTTCAGGAGATTCTGTGTGTGGCATGGACAGCCTAAATGCATGCGGACTGCATGGCTTTGTCGTACTTGCTTAGGCAGTATTAGCTTACTGTATAGTTAAGTGGCCTATGTTTCTTTACGACTTTGTCTTAAAGTATAGATGCCAAATTGTTCATCCTGCTTGATTGTGAGTACATGGAGAAGGCATGTTACTTGTTAGTTTTATTTACAAGATTCTGTTACACAATTGTTTCATCCAGAGAAGCGACATTGCATTACCACACAACTTATGAACAGGCTGATTTCAGAATGAGGCTGGTAGATGAGGTGATGTATTTCATAGTGAGGCTCTGGCATTTCAGAAAGAGGTTGAGCAGCTGAGAGAGAAGCTGACAGGGTCAACAGAAGATGCAGCTCAGAGCGTGTACACAAGCAGAGTGCAGGAGATGCAGGATCAGATCCAGTCGATGCAGGTTAGTAACGAAGGGATCCACTTTCTATAAGTTGAACGTTTTGTGCTACATGCACATTACCAGTACCTAGGCAACTTTGTTGTACGCTTAGTTTTTTGACACATGAAAACAAACCAATAAAAAAATGTAAGTGATGCAAATATAAATTATTTATTGTTTTGGGGTAAATATCTTTGATTACAAAACTCATAATTTTATTTCTTTGTTGACTTCGGCCAGCAGTTTGCATGCTTACAAAATGTTGTGCATTTAGCCATGTTGATTGTCAGGGGGTAGTAATCGTGCTTCTCTTTGTGGCAGGTCGAATATGAGCAGGAACTGGAGTTGTTGAGATCAGCTCACCGCCGAGAGCTGGTCCGCAGCAAAGAAGAAATGATGCAGCTATTGGCTGCGGCAGAGGAGAAGAGTCTGCGAGTGGATGAGGACAGCATACGCAAGAAATATATAAAGGAGATTGAAAGGATTAAGGTAAGAATGTTATATCATGACACAGGAGCATGCATGCATGTATGCGTGTCAGAGTGATAGGGAGAAAGTGAGTGAATAAGTGGGTGAGTTTGGTTGGGTGAGTTTGGGTGAGTGGGTGGATAGGTGGGTGAGTGACTGAGCAAGGGAACAAGTGAGCATGTAACATGCATACTTAGATTTAAATACTCATTACCAGATCAACCAAGCATCAAAAATTATTTCAAAACTGACTAATAAAGCTAACTCATTTGTAAAAATTTCTCATCTGCTATCAGACCATACGAGATGCTATTAGATAATGTTCGTGTCACTCCAACAGCAGATGTATGATAAGGGGTTCGCATCGATGGAGAAGTCACACCACAAGGTGATGATGGAGATGAGGAAGGCTCACAAGAGAGAGCTGGACGCCTTGAGACAGGAGAAAGACCAACTGCTGAATGAAGAGACCAAAGCCACACAGTCAGGTAGGCCTTGGCTCTCACTCATAATGCGTTTACAAGCCGCATGATTATCTCATTGACACTGTATATTTCTTTTTAAATTGTCAATCTTTGTTTCTGCTTGATAATACATATATACACTGTATGATTGTTAGCTCTTGGAATGCATCAGTGAACAGACTTGACTGGATTTGTTTTGTTACCTCGGTTTGATGGGACTGATTTATTTAATGTATGTTTGTATGTGTCAGCAACATGTAATATGTACATGCGTATGTATTGTTTATGTATGTATGGTAGGTTTCCTTGTCAAAGCAGGTATTCAACATATTGTCCTGTTGCAGCTTTGGAATCAATGCGAAATGCCCATGAGGCTGAACTGCAGGCCGAAAGGAACAAGTTCCTCGATTTGATTGGGAAAAGATATTCACAGGCTGACGTTGAAGCTCTACAACGCCAACACGAGTAAGTCACTAAAATAAAAAATTTAAATACCTGCCAGATAATTTTGAGAGTCACGTGATCATTACATATTCACACTTGTTGTCAATGTCAGTGATATTATAGTGGATATATTTAATTGTTAATGTTATAAATATTAATTATTTTATTGGCATTAAAAACAAATATACAAGTATACAATATATGACTATATATCTATAGTGTATCTGTAAGATATAATATTGAATTGAACCTTATTTCTAGCTTAGTAATTTATAGAACATGCATTAGCTGACATGGTTGGTTATAAAGAAAACAGTACATCTGTCTGTTCGACTGTTGCAGAGATGACCTTGACCTGATTCAAGGAGAAATTAATCAGATTTCGGAGCAGTACTCTATCAAGGTACTAGAGTGCGCCACTCTTGAAGAACGACTCGATGTTCAAACAAAAGCTTTGCATCAAAGTCGGAAACGAGTACAAGACCTCATTGCAAGGTAAACTCTTGTGTCTGTGCAATCTGTATCTTTGTAACACATTTCTGGCAAGTCGGTGTGTAAGTGAATAGGAAAATACAAATTTCCCTGTAAACGTAAAATTCACATTTGAGAAATAGTGTGCATTTCAAAACAGCCTTATATCTTTTTTATCACTTTGTTAGTTGATAACGATGACGATGATGATGATATATAGCCATAGCCACAATTAGGCTGTTAACCATGCTCTTCTTTGATAACCACTTCAGTGTTCAACTCCACCACTTTTCCAAAGCTTGATGAGACAAATCCTCCTTCTACATTCCCAACTACCATTCTCAGACCTCCATTTATAACTCCAGGTCGTAGCCAGTTTTCTTATTACAAGATGTTACAAAACCTTCTTTCTTACCCTCTTCTCTTCACGGACCCACATTGCTGTGTAACATTTTAAAACAAATCTAGTCTAACTTTGGATGTGTTACCTGCAACAGGAATGAGGAGTTGAATACGAAACTAAAACACGAGATACAGAAACTCAACCGGATGGTGGCCAATACTGGGGGAAATACCCTCGGCAGTGAGGGTGAACCTCCAGAGATCAACGAACTACGGGTGAGGCAAATAGCATAGTCAGCAGGAAAGATATAACCAGATTTAACAAGACTGCCACCTAGAGAATTAACTATAGATTGGAGGTGGACAAGGAAGCCCTTTGGTTTATCGTGTAGTAATCACCCATGAAGCAATTTTATGGATATAATACATCACATGAAATTGGTTTTACATGTTGCAGAGTTTTGCATTAATATGTGTGTTTGGTAAGATTTGTTTGTGTAACATTGATACAATACAAAACACACATGCACCTGCATACATATTCACCAAAAATAAACACACATACAAATGACAGCAACTGTATCTTAGATTGCATTATTAGCTTTTGTGTTCCCACAACCCTGATGCAATTATTCCTGTTTACAGTAGTTACATTTTGCCTAGAAAGTAGTAAATGTTATGTGCTCTTTTGATAACATATGTTTTCATGACTGATAAAACAATTTGTTAAAATTTATGCTGACTTTTTTGTGGGATAAGAATTATTAACATCTTCCTGCTGAGAATACGTTTAAAATCTGGTCACTGTAATGCTTGTGTCATTCACCAGGTGGCGTTGAAGATCAAGGAAGCAGAAATCCATCAGTTGCAGGAGGAGATCAAGAGTTGGAAGGAGCAACTGCACGACACAGTGGAGGTTAGTGCCTGGGCCCTGCTCCACCACGTGTGTCACCCATGTAGAAATCATATAACACCTCTGCTTTCTGTATACAGTAACCCCTGGTGGCTGCTGTACACGTCACACTCTGGTGACGAATACAAACAATGCTATTTGTGTGTTAAATTGGTTCCTAATGTTCAGTACAAATAAATAAATTGCCATATATTAATTTTTTCCTTTTAGCATACAGTTCTTGAACAAGTTTCAGTGAACAAATATTTCCTTAATATAACTTTTTTGTTGTTGTAAATCTGTAATTTTATGTCAACGTCAAGGAAACTAATTGTGTCAACATAATTTTGAGTGAGTACTTACAAAAATAGACCGGCAGAATTCAAATCACATATAACATATGAAATAATCAGTATCCTATCTATAAATATATATTTATTTTATTATGCAACACATCAGTCCTGATAACTAATTTAATTAATTTAATAATTACATAACTATCATTATTACCCCTATGTGCGCTTTGTAAATTGCACTATAGAGACCTCAAATGAACCAGTACAGCAGTCTTTTAAAACGGGCTAAGAGCATTGGAACACAAGATTCAGCAGATTATGGCTTTTGTGATGACGCAACTTACCCAGTTAACCGTGTGTGTGTGTGTGTGTGTTCCTCAGGAGCTGGAGGACAGCATGGAGATGTACCACGACCTGTACAGTGAGCACACTGCCACCAAACAGAGGTATGAGAAGGAGCTTGTGGAACTGAAGGAGAAACTACAGCGAGCTGTGCCGCCGTCGACGTCCGGGGACGAACCCTCGTCCGGGGATGACGAGTCGTATAACAGCAGCAGCGACCAATCAGGTGAGAGCTCTTTGTTTTCTGCGCAAGTGTGCAGTCAACTTATTTTATTTCTGGATGCATCAAATGTAGTTTCCTTTTTGGTAAAGTTTCTCGAGTAAAGGTTATAGCTCTTATAACACAGTATTATTCCAGATGAAAAGAAAGAAATTTATGTTTTTTGATTTAATCTTGATGAAAATAAGAGAGGGATGTAATCCTTACTGTCCTTAATAGTTTCATTTCACCTTTTAGTTTATTTCAGAACTTATTTAGCAAACGTTTATAAGCTAATTCACCTCTGATGTGTTTAACGTGCATGAAGGTATACATGTTTATTCTTGACCTTACCTCTGACCTTATGACCTTTATTAGAGGGTGAGGAAGCCCCACTGGAGGGTGCATGTGCGGCCAGTCCACCACAAGGGACGAGAGGCAGCAGTTCACAGAGACGACAGCTGTGGAGGCAGAAAGGTAACCATGTGGTTATAATAATGTGTTGAATCAAGTTCAGTTACTCTGAAAAGTTTTCAGAAGATTCTCGTAGATTTTGTCTGGTAATTGATAAATCGAAATGATTTGGTTTGCAAGATTGTGTAAGTGAAATACTAAGTGTATTTTGGTGATGCTTTTATTGATCTAAGCTCTGATCTAAATCAATAATTTCCTCTTCATTCAATAATTGAAGTGATTCTGTAAGAGTGAGTGGATGACATGTTGGGCATGTAGACATACTGTGAGAAATAAGACAAGCAGTACATAAGAACATCATCTTTTGAAAGGATAAATCAGTGTTTTGACTACGTAAAACATGTGATGCTTGTAGACCAAGACCATGCCCATAGCAGTCCAAATCTGGTGGGTTCGGAGGAGCTGCTTGGTTCGACCGATAGCCTTAGTTCTTCCCCACGGGCTAGCTCATCAAGAGAGCGCCACCTATCAGCTGGCACAGAACCTTCACTGAAGAAACATCCGTCGATTCCCAGTGTGAACGTCTCACAGGATGATGTCAGAGACACATGATTGTAGCCGTTGTTGTTAGGTTCAGATGTCGGAAATAATTGATAGATCAAAGGTGCTTCCTTATTAATTAATTGTGTACCTTGTTCGGTTTTCGTTGAGGGGTGTAAATGGTAAACACAACTAGTTGAACTGGTAGGGCAGCAAGAGTTGTCCCAGTGATTGGTTAAACAAACAGGTGGCTTTGCTCAATCAGCTGTGTTGTACTTGTTCACAGACTGGCATTTCTTTGTATCTGACCCTTCCTCTGGTAAATTAGGTCACTTTCGATTACTGTACTAGGGTGAGTTCCTAGTCGACTTAGTAAGCCAATGTGAAGGGTCCATGTTAGGTAATTGGCGACACGTTTTTTCGGGTTCAAAGTTCCTGCGGACGACACCAACATGTTAATTTGCATAATCCTGTAATGAGTCCTATTTAACTTAATGATTGTACATTTACCAATTGCTTCAGTATCCAAGGATATACCATCTACTAATATGCTGAATTTTCACTAAAAACGTGTTTTTCATGGTAAACTATGTTCTGGTTTCAGAGATGTAGCTTTTTGTATTTTTACCTGGTTTATTTGTAACATGACAGAGGAAACTGAGGTGTAGTTAGTGCAATAAGATAGTGTACAAACATTTAGAAAATGTAATTATACTGAAGTGATTCATCAAGAATGCTCCCAGGTGATTTATGTTGACAGAACACATTTGTATCATGTCCACGTATAATGCTGCTGTGACAGACTAACCAATTAGAGTGAGCAATTAATCAATCCTTGTTAGAGTTTTATCACAAAATAAACTTGCTCAAGGTTGAGGGTGTCATTTGACTATTTACTGTTCACGTTCTGTTATGACAAAGCTCGACTCCAAGTGTAATTTTTTGAGACAGGAGCTAGCTACTGCTGTACATATTTCTCATACACTTTGCCTTCTAATGTACTGTGCTGTATGTATATGATTATTTATATTTGTAAAATTTCATATGTTTTGATGTTAACAGCTGTATTTTGCTGATTTTTGTAATAGAAACGGTGAAACCAGCAAGAAGTGTGCATTGATAATGGGCTCGATTGATCTGATATTACAATTTGTCAACTGAAGATGTCTGCAATGGCAAACACAGTAAAAGAAAACATACATTGACAGGTGCACTGATTATTGTAACTGCATTTTCAACCAGGAAGTTGCTGGTTCTTTACAAATACTTTGTGTTGTCTTTTTGGATATATATATATGTACGAATAATTCTTTGAAAGCAACATCGGTGCCAAAAGGGAACATGGTTGAATGCGAGCTCATGCTAGAGTTGTTGTACAGTGAAATCACAGCCACAAATTATTGAAATGGTCTTGTGTTCTTATTTATTAACTGTTTCACTTGCACAGAAGCACTTGTTCAAATCAGTTGGTTTTTGCTACAAACCAAAGATATCGTAAAGGTTTAGAATACTGTTACGCCCGTATTTCATGTACATGACTTTATATTTCTATACAGCATCTGTGGTCAGTCATATTTGCACTTGACCACTGTGGACACTAATAAATATACCCTGTATAAATGTCATTGCATTTTGTTGTCATTTTATATTTCGTGCCACCTGGGATGATTTCAGCTATTTTGCAATTAATGTGTGAACAACCAATCATATTCAGATAATTGTGTCTATATCCAAGGTGCTTGTTCACGTAACTGAGTAAAATGGAGCAACACTGATTTAACAAACTTGCCCAATTTTAACATGAAAACATAATAGATTTGAATCCAGGTTTGCTCAACTGTGATCTAGCTAAGTGATATGGACACTCTATAACAGTACACAGTAGCAACAGGCAGGCGATATGGCTCCACTGTCCATGAAAGAGGCCCAAAGAAGGTACTTGAGGTGTCGGCACTCTGTAAGAAAACTTGCGGAACTGAAGGGAATTGATAAGCAAAGGATGCAGGAATTAAGGATGGAGGCTGAAGCAAAGGAAAGCTTTAGGAATACACTGGCGAGGAGTTGATTAAACTGGGCCAGTCATATGGAGAAAATAGGAGGTGAACACCTGGGAAGTAAAACAGATTCCCAGAGAATGGAGGGAAAAACGAGGTGAGGAAGATTGAGACTGTGATGGGAGGACTGTGTGAAGAGACTTGTTGGAGAGGAATGGAGACTTGTTGGAGAGTAATGGAGACTTGTTGGAGAGGAATGGAGACTTGTTGGAGAGTAATGGAGACTTGTTGGAGAGGAATGGAGACTTGTTGGAGAGGAATGGAGAACTTGTTGGAGAGGAATGGAGACTTGTTGGAGAGTAATGGAGACTTGTTGGAGAGGAATGGAGACTTGTTGGAGAGGAATGGAGTCTTGTTGGAGAGGAATGGAGTCTTGTTGGAGAGGAATGGAGACTTGTTGGAGAGTAATGGAGACTTGTTGGAGAGGAATGGAGACTAGTTGGAGAGGAATGGAGACTAGTTGGAGAGGAATGGAGTCTTGTTGGAGAGGAATGGAGACTTGTTGGAGAGGAATGGAGACTTGTTGGAGAGGAATGGAGACTTGTTGGAGAGGAATGGAGTCTTGTTGGAGAGGAATGGAGACTTGTTGGAGAGGAATGGAGACTTGTTGGAGAGGAATGGAGACTTGTTGGAGAGGAATGGAGACTTGTTGGAGAGGAATGGAGAGAGACTGTAGATAATTAGTGCAATAAATGTAAGAACACATTGAGGAACGGAGCCGTGGGCTAACCCCTGTGACAAAGGAATAAGGAAAGAATGTGTGGTTCACATCTCGCATACACCAACAAGTACCAGTGACTGTCTGAGGTAGGACCAAACAAACCTGCAATGCCACTGGCACATATTCCACACAGAATACGGATATGTAGTACGCAAGTACGGATGTGTGCTTAATTATTTGCATTCTTTCCGTTCTTACTTGTTAACTTAGTCTGCTGTATTTCAACTTGAAAGAGCAACTCAAGAAATTCCCTCTCACTACCCACCCGACCAGTGATACAGACATATTTACTTTGCCAGAAATTTTATCGGCTTGCAAAATTTCTTTGCAGACATAATTTCAATCAAAGTATCAACTAAATATACATTGGGTGGATGCACATTGAGCTTATGAAATACCAAGAGGCACTGAAAGGTCATTGATATCAGTAATCACTTGTTTATTTAATAAAAAACACTTTCTAACACAAGTTAGCATTCAGCACTGTCATCCGTTTTCGGTATGTTTTTAATGAGCCCCTGGATGCGGCCGAGTATAATCTCATTGGTACTCCGGCAATTCTCAGCCTCATAAGGTGGCTCAACAAAAGCTGCATCTGATATGTTGAGGACCTCCCCAGCGACTGTCACTGGCATCCGATTCATCGCGAGCCACGACCGCACCTTCTCCTTTCGTTTCTCCAGTTCTTCCCTGCCTGATAACTCCTCCATCAGTTTCGGTCGAAATAACCGATCAAGTTCCTTTTTGTAAGTGTCTGTCTGGCTATTGACCATGGTTATGTTTACGACAGCGTGACCCATGATGACCTCTAGTCGAGACGGGGTCGCAGTGTCACTCCCCTCGGGGGTGGCAAACTGAACAAGGACTACACTCTGTGAGACGGGGTCGATGGTGTACACCCAACCCTTGTGGGTTGTACCGTCGTCTGCAGTCACACACACCTCCTTGTGGAGGTGATTCATAAACTCGGACGGATCCCTGGTGAAAACAGGATGACAAGTTTCAAAAGTCTGGTCGGCCATCAAGGAGTTTATAAACAATGCAAAGTTCCGCACAATAATTTAAGTTATTTTGAAACAAAAACAACAGGAATTTCCCCACTCTTGTTATTTCGTTGTAGACTCGAGATTACACAGCTTGTACTTCTTGAGTAGCTCTGTCTTGATGACAAGTTGTTGCCGGAGCAGCTCCAACTGTCGCTCCTGCTCCTCCTTGCTGTAATCGATGCCTGGCAGCTTCGCTATCTGCTCCTTCGCGAGTTGCAACTTCGCCTTCAGCTCAGCCACTTTCTGCGGCAGTTCGTAGGGGTCCTTCTCAACACTGCAACTGCAAAAAGTCCTGAGTTATATTAGGGTTTGTTTAAAAAAAATCTTACGACTAAGCACGGCAAGAGTTTGACAATTTTTTTACAATAACCACAAATAGCATTTTTTTAAATGTGTAAAGTAGTCTTCTGAACCATTATGCATACACTGTAGCCAAAACAACAAAAGTAGATAACAGAGGAGAGACTTTACACTACATAGTAAGAAGGCTGGGGTCAATTCAAAAAGAATTGGAGTTGACCAATTCAATTCCAGAATTGGAGCAGGAATTGGAATTGAAACATCTGGAACAAAATGAATTTAATTGGAATTGAATGAAACGGAATTGAACATCTGATATTTTTGTGATGCTGCGAAGGTTATTTTACAGACAAATGAGAGTTTTGCTGTACAGGCAATGGTGTTTAATGACCAAGAAAAGTTGGACAGTGAAGCTACTGGTCAAACATTACCCAGCAATTAATCAATGGATGACACTAATAAATGGGAAATCAATTAGGCTTGTCCTACTGCCTTGTGTGAATGAGTGCTGGCTGGGGACTGGTTCAAAGAACCACTGAAATTGCCCAGAAAAGCAATCACACTTTCTCAGCATCACATGCTAAGCAAATATTAGGATAAGCAGAAAAGAAGCCAGGATACCTCCAAACAATCCAAAGTGTAACCAGTTAAGGACCAAAGATTACCAATGCAAACATAAGCCCAATGAAGACTGACAACACTTGTAGATTATAATCGGAATGTAACAACCAAAATTTATATAAACCTAAACTTTTTGTTTTTCATATTTTGCCTAAATTTGATTCTTTAACATTTTAGTACCATGGTTATTATCATCACTGTACATAAACTATGATATATCTATTTTGAAAATATTGTTGCAATTTTGATGTATAAAAGAATAACCCAATTTGCATAAAAAACAGGCTATTATTACTCATACCAAACACATGGCCGCAGCAGTGCAAATGGGTCACTATTTGAGCCTAAAAGCTGCATTAACATGCAATATTTGTTAAACATATGTAAACATGCTTGGGTTCATTCCTGGTGGATTGAAGGAACTGATGCATCGAGGGCACAACACATTAAAAAAAATATATTTGTTGAGGAACCAAATTAATCATCTTTAGGACGAGCCACCTCAGAAGTATCCCAGGGACCTGACACTCTTCCTCATATACATAAATCTTAACGATCTATGAGTCAACATCAAAAACTTGTCTCTAGAAGACACCATCCTATACACCACTGATGACAGCAAGAGACTTTAACAAGATATTGATAGACTGGAGCTGTGGGAACAATTATGAAAAAAATTCAACCCACACAAATGTTATGTGATGACAGTCACAATAAAACGAAACCAATTAAGACAAATTACTTCCTACATGGTCAGACATTTGAACGAAAAAAAGGACAAAGTATCTCAGTGCTGCATTTAATGAGAATCTCCACTGACAGAAACACATAAAGGTCCTAGAGCAAAGGCAATCAAAACAAGTGCTTTCAAGTTGCATCTATCGCAATCCCAAATTACAGCCCTAACCTCAAAGCCAGGTGTCACCTTTCAATCGCAAAAGTGTTAGACTTAGTCTTAACTAAAGTGAATTACGTGAGTCTTGCCCCACCAATTGTGGAAAATACATCAGTAGACAGTAGTTTTGGATTCATGTCAAGTAAAACACAAGTATGACAACGAGTGTGTATATAGAAGAGCCGCCACGCGAATCTTTCAAGATTTTAGAACAACGACGCGCTAGTACTAGTATCAGCCCAGCAGGTGTAGGCCTCCAAGCTAGGCGTCACTGGAGTGGCAGTTCAGATACCCAATTATCGCTCTATAGTGGGCGTGAAACGTTTACACAACGAATTCCGATACTAATTTATTCTTCACAGGGAGCCTGTTAATACCAAGAAATTAACTTTTCGCCAATGTGTTGCTTGAAGAACACAATAGGGCTTACCTCTTAAGAATTTCGTAAACTATTGGTAAGAAATTCACATCCAGCTCTTCCATGTTTACGCGAAAACCGAAACGAGGTTTTATTCATTTTTTTTTTCATTGATTAAATACAACATTAAGCCGGCTTGCAACTTATCTGTTAATGCATATCATCACAATTATTGTGCCACTACACCATATATTATTATGTTATAATGATTTTAAACACAACACATCATGTGATAACATACAAACCAACATGGCGTCCTTTGCATGGTACGGCGTTTTTACAGCTGAATAATGTTTAATTTGCTGAGTTAAGAATTAACAGACAATCATACATCACGATAGATCATTGCATCATTATTTTCTAAATTAATTACCTCTGCTTTGTGCATGTTTCATGAATAATTACAAAGAGGACCGTAACAACTTAGGACCGAAAGTCTGTTTTTTGACGTTACTGGTTACGCCTCTTTCTGTCAAGACTCGAAGTAAAGAATAGAAGTACATTTATACATGCAATGAGATATGTCAGTTTATAATGTATATACAGTGTACAGAGAAGATCATTGAGACTCACACTAAGACTAAGCCCAGTGATTTGTTGAATTTTTTAAATTATGTAATGACATAATGTAAACATTTACATGTACTTAGCCTTAGGTCCATCGTCAACGAAAAACTGCATTGTGAGGTGTATGTTCATAAGAGGCAGTGACATGTGGTGAAAAACAGTCTTTTTTAGTGTATTAGTGTTTGAGGGTGGGCGACATCCATATGGAGTGGTTGGTTGATTGTTTGTATACATACACGTTTTGTAATTTGGAATGATATGATGCTTTACATAATTAAAAATCTGTAAAATATGAGTATGGAGTTTATCCATCACACAGTGGGAGGTGTTGTTAACTATATTTGGTAAACTGTATTTGTATCATAAATGTGAATTTTGTGTTGCTGGGGTGTATTTTGGGTGTATTGTACGATGTCTGCTTCCTCTAATGTTCCACAATTTGTGTACATTGTATGCAATACTCTACTGTGCATATTTGTTTTTGGTTGCCATTTATCACCAATTTTATGTGATTGACTTTTAAAATAAAATTTCCTATAGATCTCTGTTTAAATGGACTTCTAATTTTAAACTTAACGGTAAAACTTAGTTACAAATAATTCATCTTGAAAGGTTCCATATATGTTTTGTGTACCCAGGCGTGCTGCTGTGAGGAATTATGATGCAGAGAAAAGAAAGACGAGGATGGAATTGGAGGAGACAAGCCATCACCCTCTGAAGGGTATTGCAGTTACAGTGAGTAATTGACCCAGCTAGGTCACATGACCGTGTAATGACCATTTACTTTATGTGGAATCATGCCTGTTATGTTAATATGTTCTTAATTCCAGCACAACAGGTTTTTTGTGTGGAAATAAAAAATTATATTGATATGCTTATTCTCCTACTCAAGACAGTTAATTTATGAACAATTTACTTATACTACCAGTATAAATGAGTGATTCGTTCCTCATTCACGGGTGAATGTAATAACAATTAATAGTTGCCCTTATTACATATTAATACAATTTTATATAAGATTTATTTCATGATTGTTTCTTGTCCTTCTCAATACATTGTTTCAAACAAAAAAGTCCAATGTAAAATATTTCATAGACAATAAGTTAAAAAGAAATACAAAAACAGTAATTATGTTAAAATAAAATAGTAAATTATTATAAATGTGATGTGCAATATGTATGTGTGGTGAGCGTGGTAACACAGGCACTGGTTTTATGATCCATAGATGTCGGATGGCTGGATCAAGGGGTCAGGGAAAGATGGCCAAAGAGGTCACGAGAGGAGTAAACTTCATGACCCACTGAGTTCTGCCCTTGAGGGGACTGATCCCCTCTCTCAGATGGCTGCTGAAGCTGATCCACTGTCCCAGATGGCTGCCGAGATGTCCTTGTCACAAAGTGTACGTAACTATGGATACACTAATGTGTTTTTGATGAGAGGAACAAGGAGACCATTCTTTGGCTTAGCTAACTCATCAATGAAAACACTCATGTTCGAGGACACTTGGGTTGAAGTCCACCTACTGTGGTTTAGAAACTTGCGTGATTTCACAGAGCTTGTTTCCTGGTTTGGTGGATGAATGCTCAACAGGCAGTGTGGGTATAGCGGTTCTGTCACTGCTTACTCTACGGGGCTGCTGCAGTTTATATGTGGATTGTCATTTTCTCCAAGAGCACTGTTTATTCTTCAAAAATGATGGCGCCAACGTGTGTACTTATCACTGGCTTATGCAGTTACAGTCCATTTGTCAAGCACCAGGGCTAAACTTCACCTGATACACTGGGTTGTATCATAGACTTGTGTGGATATGGTATTGTTGTGAAACAATCTGACACAGACATTGCTTTACCACAGTATCACAACTGCTCACTAGAGTGATAATATGAGAATAAATGTTGGTCCTGTTTCATGTACAATACACATGCTGTAGTGAAATATATATCAGTGATATTTATACAAATATATATATATATATATATATAATATCTAAATATGTATGATATCTTCTTATTTGTGATAATATTGTTGCTGATACTACAGATGAAGGCAAGGTCGGGTTCAGTGTCATCAATGTCCTCATCAACCAGTGATGCTGATGAATCGTTGGAAACATGGTCAAGTAAGCGGGCCGGAATTCTCAGCAAGTATACGACCTCCGAGAAGTTGACAATTACAACAAGCTTCCTGTCAGCCTCGGACAAAGAGAAAGGTAACAGCAAATGTTGCAGAATCGTTTAGTTATTATTTGTGTTATTATCATTCTTTCAATCGTTAGTCCTTTGTGCTGAAGGTCTAATATACGTTGCATCCTCTGTCTACTGTTATCCCAGAAACCATTGAAGATCTGTTTTCAATGTTTGCACAGACATCTTACGTTATTGCCAACATGCACAAGATATCTAAATTTGATTGTGTTGATCTAAACACCCCTAGTGTTCTTCACGGCTCCAAAACTGGTAATTTTCACAGTTGCCTTTTTTTCAAAACATATTAAGTAACTTTTTCCAAAAATGTGCATACACATTTTAGAGTAGTGTCACTGTACACAACATATTTGTAGTTGACTGGTCTTTTGTAAGGGCACCTCAGGGCCTCCCAAAAAGCTAAATGGCAACATTTGCCTGTTTCTGCCTTGACTTGCAGCTGCTGGCTGAATACTAGAGAGCCTCCTGTTATCTATATATTTGCTGACCCCTTCCCACCCCACTGTATATATCGGTATATATCAATATATCAGTATATATTCTGTGATGTAAATTATGTAATTCCTCATTACGTTGTCCTTTCTGTTGCAGTCAGAGTGAAGGCCCACGTAAACACTGTGTCTGATAAAGTGAAGAACAGACTGGATCAACTTGATGACTTTGAGGAAGTATGTATACATTTCTTAAAACATATTTGTTTACTTCGTACCTTTGCAAAGTGTAAAATGTAATTTTTTGAAACATTGCAGTTTCCCAACTGGTTCTCTAATGATATTATAACACTGCCTGAGTGTCATTGGATAACCGGGATGCATCGGCCGCGTAACCATATCAGCTATCCAAGGCCTCCAAAATGAATAAGTACATCTGTGGGTAACCTTGGATGGATCAGATTTACCCCATTAGAAAATTCCCCCAGGATTCATAGGTACGTTTTGTGACATTTCTCCCACCTTTGCAGCTGCATGCAATAACATAAGAACATTGTGTTTTATTCAGGGTTCTGTACAGGAAATGTTGAACCTGAGTCAGCAGGAATACGTGAACCGAATAGATGAGCTGAACAGTCAGTTGATACTGGCATGGGACCAGGATCAAAGGGTTAAGGCCCTCAAGATTGCCATACAGGTATGGAAGGAATGGGTTAATGATGACCTGAGTGTTGATGCGATGCACGGAAAATAAAATGTTACAGGACTAGTTAATACCAGTAAAATGTAAAGTTGGAATGTTGAAACTCTATGACTGGATAATGTTACTAATTGGATCATTAACACATTGTTTGATCATTTGTTTTAATCTGAATGTTCCTAGCTATAGGTAACACATTAGATATACATTTTAGAAAATATTGTGTAATTATGTCAAACGTAATTGAATGGTGTTATGATTGTATCATGATGCAGTTATCATATATTTTTTATGTGATTTTGTTTATTTCTAACCAGAAAGAATTGTTAAAAGTTATGCTGTTTCTGAATATAACACAAGCTCTAATTGGCCTGCTTTGTGCATCCCATTTCAGTTTAAATAATTCTGGTTTCCTAAACTGTTTAGTGTGCCAAGTTGCTGGCAGATGTCTCTGTCATCCAATTCTACCCGAGCAAGTTTGTGTTGATCACCGACATACTTGACACATTCGGTGAGTCATCAACCTGGACAAAAACAGGAAGAGTTTGTGTTTAAACTGAGTCTACAACTGGCCCACTGGTGACTCACCCTCTCTCTTTTTTATTTGTTAGACACATGAAAAATTCAATCAAATAAATAAATTGACTGATTGAGTGACAATTTTATTGAAACATTTTTATTGACAATTTTATTTTCACTCGGTGACATACTTAGTTTTCACTATTTTCGATGGCTGATCCATTGACACATTTACATCAGTCGCACAGCACTGGACAAGTAGGGTATTTAATTAATTCACTGTTCCTCTTGCTATTTCATGACCATATCAGTGATGGACAATATAGATATTTAAGTGTGTTTCAATGATGTTTTAAATTTAATTTTATTACATTTCCTCATCTGGAAATATGAAAACTTAATTAACTTCTGACTTTTTAGAATCAGTGTAACAATAATACACAAGTTTGCATACAGCACTGTACAACAGTGTACACTGATAAAAGGCTTGATTATACTTCTAATCTTTTATTAATTAATAGACACTTGCATCATAATCATGTCAAGGGATCATGCTCATCATGAAATGTCATATAATTAACTGTCATGTCTTGAAAAACTGTTGACCAAATTTTCAAAGTAATATATATAATATGTGTGATAAAAAATTGCAAATACACACTTAAAACACTGCATATTTTGTCTAGATATGAAAAGTAGTTTTCTACATAAGACAATTAAATAAGACTTTTCACAAGGGGCCTGTGTCGTGAAGGCAGTATGTACCTGTAGGTTGAGCTACTTCATTGCCTGTTCCAGGTCGTCTGGTCTACAATCGCATCAAGACAAAGGCATCTATTGTGTCTACCCGAGGCGCTGCTCACGCCATCCATCTGCCAGGTGTCTGACTAAGTATTCTTGCTCTCATGTTGTGTCCAGGGGTCGAAATTATGAATTTTACCCATTGGCCAGAAGGTCTAGCAGTCTTAGTATGTTATTCATCCCCATGAAAAAATTGCTAGTCCCCATTTTGGGTGGATGTCGTCAAAATATGTTGACTTGTGATGCTCTTTAAATTTAAAGTAAACAAACACATATCAATTTCATAATTGATAATGCAATGTAATTATTTTATTTTATCAATACTAAATGAGGTCTTGAATGGAAAATCGCCTGAGGGACTAGTGCCAGCCGATGAATGAACCCAGGAATTTCTACTTGCCTCAGGCGAGGGGGTGGGTATTAAGTTTGATCCCTGATTGTGCCATGCCCACTGTCTAGAATGTCTGCTCCTAACCATGTCTGTTGCCATGTACCCAGGGGTACTCTTATAATGGGTGTAGTGGCCACTTCAAAGAGGTGCATTAATAAGTACATTTATAACATGTCCACTGTCTGGAGGCTCTTCTCTAGCCAGCTGTGTTGCCAGGTACTTTTTTATTAATGTGTCCATTGTCAAGAGTGTTTACTTTAACCAGGTATGTTTTTGTTGACATAGACTCTCCATGTCCACTGGCTATTTTATATCAACAGGCCAGTGTGCCATAGTGAATATCTATATGAATCTAACACAAGATGAGTGAACATCAATATGAATTGCCATTAACCAGTAACCACCATTCTTATGTATTCAGTATTCACATGTTTTATAGAGGGCATTGGATACTACATAGGGCATTGTCACTTCAGCCATGCACTCAGCTATGACTATAGCCAGTAAATGTTTTGTCATCTGTAGAAAACTTCACATCGGATCAGGTTCCGGAGACGGCGAAAGAAACCTGTCGAAACTGGTTCTTCAAGATTGCCTCGATCCGGGAACTGATTCCAAGGTTTTACGTGGAGGCAGCCATCTTGAAAAGCTACAGCTACCTAACAACAGGGTGAGCAGTGACAGAACTGTTTAGTGTAATACATAATAGATATTATATATAATTACTTGTATGCTTTCACAGTTGTAGATAGTGCTGCAGTTAATTACAGCTTATTACACCTGATTTAAAAAAGTTTAATAAAGCTATGATGTATTAAAACAAGAATGGTCTCAATGTGGAAATAATTTAACATTGACAGTTGTTATCACAACAGTAAAGCAGTAGACAATATGTAACTGTCTTAGGCATATTTTTACTAACTCTCTTTACTTCCTGTCCAGAGAATACAAAGAAGCATTGCTGAGACTCGCATTTATGACTCGTGGAATTGGCGACCCCCTGGTGGCTCTCTACGCTCGGTGCTACTTGTGCAGAGTGAGTGACAGCTTACTGTTTATATCAGAGTGACAGCTTATGGTTTACGTCGGAGTGACAGCTTACTGTTTATATCAGAGTGACAGCTTACTGTTTATGTCGGAGTGACAGCTTACTGTTTATATCAGAGTGACAGCTTATGGTTTATGTCGGAGTGACAGCTTACGGTTTATGTTGGAGTGACAGCTTACTGTTTATGTCAGAGTGACAGCTTACTGTTTATGTCAGAGTGACAGCTTACGGTTTATGTCAGAGTGACAGCTTACGGTTTATGTTGGAGTGACAGCTTACTGTTTATGTCGGAGTGACAGCTTACTGTTTATGTCGGAGTGACAGCTTACGGTTTATATCGGAGTGACAGCTTACGGTTTATATCGGAGTGACAGCTTACAGTTTATGTTGGAGTGACAGCTTACGGTTTATGTTGGAGTGACAGTTTACGGTTTATGTCAGAGTGACAGTTTACTGTTTATGTCAGACTATTCTGTGACTATTGTGGCAAATGTTACATTACCCAGATTACCAACCAATCAATAAAATATATATATTAATTTATAAAAGGATATTAGATTATATATTAAAGTATGTTTGTGTTGCATATGCCACCAAAGTTATTCCTTTCAGGAAATGTATAGTTCACCTAAAAATTCAAATTTAGAGAATGGTGTGCACATTGTTTAGGATTGACACTTGTTATATGTCAGTGCAACTTTGGCTGGCACTGACAGCGTTAATACGGTAGCAGATAAGTCATCATCATCATCATTTAACGGTGGTGTTTCCAAGCTCTGCTGGGTTCATCTGTCTCCCAATTGCCTTTCTCCGCCTGGTTCAGTCCTGAGCATTCTGTGGGTTGATATCAACAGACTCAAGTCTACAGACACAGAGTCCTACCAGGGTTTCCTTCGCCTGCCGACCAAAACTGTCTCCCACCACCAACTTCGTACAGCCTTTTACCCAGTCCACATTGTCCTTTCGCACTACGCACCCACATCCCTCGGACTATTTCTTCTCATCTCTAGTGACACATTTTAATGACGACCTGTTGTCTGTTCCATCCAGGTAGGAATAATGGTTGCTCCCAAGATCCGAGACCACCTCATTCCGTGTTTTGACGACTTTCTCTTCAGCTACACCCAGGTAGGCACAATTAAATACTATTATAACATAATTTAGCTTTTTGTGACTCGGATGCTTAAAGCAATCAAAACTCAAGATTACACGTGTATATTAATTTGGGAAATGTATAAAAACACATTTTCTGTGACATTTTCCAATGGTGTTTTAGATCCAGGGAGACTTGGTGCAAAACATCCTGGCTGCCCAGAAGCTGGAATTGCCGCGTTACTTCACCCTCTACTCACCAGGCCTTGATTGGCTGCTCCAGTGTATCGCTCGTAATGCTCCGGAACAGGTGCTGGTCGAAGTGCTCGCCAAGAGTAAATGTCACTGCAACAGGTGGGTGGAGTAGTGAGTGAATGAGTGAGTGGGTGGGCACGTGCATGCATGCGTGCATGTGTGCATGCATGCATGCGTGCGTGAGTGAATGAATGAATTTCAGACACAAAAGATATATTAAAAAATAACTAAATAAATAATAAGAATAAATAGATAAAAACAAACAAGAGGTGCTGGTCATCATAATGGGAGTTGACGTTGTTTCAGTGCTTTGCTGCTCAACTCTGTGATGCAAGCGTTCCGGCCAGAGTACATCACGTCTCGCACCCTTCAGTTTACAGAGATGATCCGAGAGTGCGAGGAGACAGGCTTCCCAAAGGTAGGCTCTTGTGATACCTTTTGTTATGTTGGGCTTCCCAAAGGTGGGCTCTTGTGATATGTTTTGTTATGTTGAGCTTCCCAAAGGTGAGCTCTTGTGATACCTTTTGTTATGTTGGGCTTCCCAAAGGTGGGCTCTTGTGATACCTTTTGTTATGTTGAGCTTCCCAAAGGTGGGCTCTTGTGATACCTTTTGTTATGTTGAGCTTCCCAAAGGTGGGCTCTTGTGATACTTTTGTTATGTTGGGCTTCCCAAAGGTGGGCTCTTGTGATACGTTTTGTTATGTTGGGCTTCCCAAAGGTGGGCTCTTGTGATACCTTTTGTTATGTTGAGCTTCCAAAGGTGGGCTCTTGTGATACCTTTTGTTATGTTGGGCCCCAAAGGTGGGCTCTTGTGATACCTTTTGTTATGTTGGGCTTCCCAAAGGTGGGCTCTTGTGATACCTTTTGTTATGTTGAGCTTCCCAAAGGTGGGCTCTTGTGATACCTTTTGTTATGTTGAGCTTCCCAAAGGTGGGCTCTTGTGATACGTTTTGTTATGTTGGGCTTCCCAAAGGTGGGCTCTTGTGATACCTTTTGTTATGTTGAGCTTCCTAAAGGTGGGCTCTTGTGATACCTTTTGTTATGTTGGGCTTCCCAAAGGTGGGCTCTTGTGATACCTTTTGTTATGTTGGGCTTCCCAAAGGTGGGCAGGTTTCTCTATGGTGATTGTTGTTAGAATAGGCAGCTTTGTGGTGGACTATTGTAGTGGGCTTCCCATTGGTGGGCTCTTATGGGTTTCACACTGATGGGCTTCCACAAGGAGGACTCTTGTGGTGGCCTTCTCTGTGGTGGCCAAGTGTTGTGGCAGACCACATGAGACCAGATTGACACATTTCCACTGTCAACTTCCATGCCACGAATCATAGTGAATATTGACAGTTTCTCCTGCATTTCTGAATGTTTTGCAACTCCATGGAAATGGTTCCACTTCAAGTGACATTCCAATAGTGTTATTTCAATAAAATTATTCCACGTAGCAGTGGTATACCTAAAAATATCCTTGCTTTAATGATGGATTTTGCCTGTCCCTGTTTATGATTACTCCAAATGATTTTGTCTGTTGCATCTCTGAGCTTGAATTTTCAAGGATATAGGCGCTATAAAAGTATTACTGTTATTACCCCCAGGGTACTGTTATTACCCCCGCGATACTGTTATTACCCCTGGGGTACTGTTATTACCCCTGGGGTACTGTTATTACCCCCGGGGTACTGTTATTAACCCCAGGGTACTGTTACTCCAGATGACTTGGGCCAAGTGACATGAGACCAGTGGGTTGTTAAGACCTGTCTCCTGGCAGCTCTTCTACATCTCACTTGTCTATCTTCCAAGTCTCTCTCATCTCTCTTCCAAGTCTCTCGTCCTTCTTCCAAGTCTCTCAAGTCTCTCTCTCAAGTTCTCTCATCTATCTTCCATGTCTCTCTTTTTCTCTCTTCCAAGTCTCTCTCATCTCTCTTCCAAGTCTCTCCCATCTCTCTTCCAAGTCTCTCCCGTCTCTCTTCCAAGTTTCTCTCTTCCAAGTGTCTCTCATCTCTCTTCCAAGTCTCTCCCGTCTCTCTTCCAAGTGTCTCTCTTCCAAGTCTCTCCCATCTCTCTTCCAAGTCTCTCATCTCCGTCTCTCTTCCAGTGCTTCCTCTACCAGACACTCGGCTCCTGCCTCGCTACGGCTGCGCCCCCTGATCAACAGAAGTTGACTATCCTCAATGAAGTCTGGACGATCGTCACAAAACTGACCAGTTCATCGGTCAGTCCCCTGCATTAAGACAATAGCATTACCTTAGGACAGCAACATTAATGTTGTTTCAGAAACCAAATTATGTGACATTAGAAAAAACTTTTGTCTTATTAATTTTGATATACCGGGTAGCTATTATTACTTAGATGATATAATGTTAATTTGATATAATGCCAGATTTAGATGTTTTTTTTTTACAGTTTTTAAAATATACAAGGAATTGTTGACATTTTGATGTAACCAATACAAGGATTCAATTCAGCAGTCTCTACTCTTTCTCCGTACTTGTCTCCTCTCCACAAAACACATGCAGAACATACAATCAGGAACATTTCAGAGCAGACAACTATGCTAAAACGTGTATAAATTAAAACCAAAGCTAACTGCCAATGAATGTTAAAGTCCTATATTGACACTGGCATGGGAGGTCAGTCTGTTTGGGAAATCTTTCTCTCTGTTGACAGTATACTGAGTGTAGTATTTTTGGCACAGGGTGTTGATAGTTTACTAAGGGTAGGGTAATTTGTTGTAGACACTGGGATGAGTTTGTCTTGAGACTAAAATATCGGATGTGAGCAGTAATGTTTATAACATGTTGAGATGGTCTTGCATTGCTAGGACTACATCAACTGTGCAGAGATGTGGATTGAGTTCATTGTGAGAAATTTCTCGGTGAGTGGATAATTTTACTCTCACATTTCCCCGTAGCAGCCTTCCAGTGTTCTAGTAGTTATGTCTAACATGTACAACGATCATACACAATAAAAAGAAAATTGCAAAAATTAAAAGGAAAAAACCCTCCAAAAAATTTAAAAGTTAAAATTTTAAAAGAAAATTAAAAATTAAAGTGTTGTGATTGTTATGGTTATGCTTGTCTCATCATCTTATCTTTCAATGTCTGCTTTATATTCTATGGAGAAAATCAAAACTAAAAAAGTGCATTCACAAAAAACATTGTTAAAAAATCAATAAACCACGTGTCAAAATGCCCTAATTTCTCAAATCTTAAATTTTCCAAGTTTGCAATAGAGGCAGTAAAACTATGGAAGATATTTTTATAAATAAGGAATTATTTTAAATAAGTTATGTTATATTGAATAAAAAAGATACACATTTTTGTTTTGCAATTAAATATACACGTTTCTGTGGCGGGTGAGATATTTTAGTTGAACTACGACTTGTTTCAGAAACGTGAGCTGAACACATTCCTAGGGGACATCATTAAGCACATGTTGCCCGACCGAGCATACGAAGACCATTACACGCAGCTACAGTGTATTGTGGCCAAGATACTGGAACATCTGCACGACTTCTCCCTTCTCTTCTCCATGGTGAATGAAACATCTTAGAGCTTCAAAATTATTACAGGCCACAAAATAGGTTATTGTAAATGTGTTGTCTTGAATGAAGGAATTAATTAATTTCAACAAGACACACATTTTACATCATATAAACAGTACATACAATACGAATTGTTGAAAAAAGAGGAAAAAGGAATTTTTGCCCAAACCAAAAAAAAAACTTGTAAAGGGTTTAAAAATTCCCTAGAATTAAGTCAACAATTTAAATATGTATGCTTTATCACATTGCACCTTTCACACTATGTAAGCTGTTATTTGTGCTACTTTCAGATCTGTCTAATGGATATTTACACGATATACTGATGTAATCCCTGTAGGTGAATTTGTCCTGGTTTCTCTCCCATCTGAATTCATCCTAGTTTCTCTGCCTTGTTTGCAGGACAAGTTTCTGCCATTTCTGGACATGTTCCAGAAGGAATCGATCAAAGTGGAAGTGTGCAAACATCTCACCGAATCCTACATCAAGTGAGTGAGCACGTCAAATAAACTAAATGTTTAACCACTTCAGTATGACAGGCTACAAACCTGGATGCTCGGGGTGTGACGCTACCAGACAACATGCCAGTTTAGCACTACTGAAAGGCTAAGGTATTAGTATTAAAGATGATTATATAACATGCCTACATTGAATTGATCCAGTAGTGGACACTGATCATGTCCACTATTGGATCAATTTTTATTCAATGGAGGCATGTTATATAATCATGTTTAATACTAATACTTTAGCCTTTCAATAGTGCTAATCATGGATTATTGCCATGGTAATTTTATTTAGATTTGTGCAGTTTTTGTTTGACTAAATGCAAAAATATTCAACCACAGTAGTGCTGGATCATGTTACATGTGTCAGCAATGACTATTTACCAAATAAAAGCTTCTTAGACAGTTCATTTTTATAGTATTAGTGATAGTTTTGTTGGGTAATACTGGTGATGATCGTAATAACGCCAATGTAGTCTGTAAATGTTCCTGACAGAAGTAAACTTGTAGCAGCAGCGCATGAGATTGTTGTGCTTATTTGAGTGATCCAACTGTCAGGTATGTGACGATGAAAGTAAAATATCTCATATCTATGTAACTTGTTGAGTAAGCAACTCTACGAAAGTTGTTATTTGTGAAATCCATTGTTGCTGCTGAAATCATGATCTGAAGTAATGCAATCGATTTTCATGCAAATTCACTGGGATCCAGTATTGGGTGATCACAAAATCTGGAGGATGTGGTTTGTAGTATACCATGGTGCATAATTAAACTCCACTGTTTGCTTAGTGTTTGACTCACAGAAAGAGACGATGAGGACCTGGATGTTCATGTAAACAGATACACTCCCAAGTCAGGTTGATCATGTGACATGGTCATGTGACATGACAATTATGGGATCTCCGTTATGATGCACATGTTGTTTTTGTAGATGGCAGACAGAAGCCACCAATGATCCAGTCATCACAAATGCCTTCATGTTCATCTGCAAGACGATGCATGACTCGGTCAAGTAAGCAGTTATTTCTGATTCTCTCTGGTTGTTCATAGCCATCGATTGATGAATTGTCACAAAATCGTTAAAAACCAGAACATCATTCAGCTACAGTAATTTAGTTCCCAGCACGTTGAGGTTTGACTACGGAATGCAATGGCCAAATATCAGACTTTCAACGTAATAATGTTCAGGTCCCATTATTACTGTTCATAATCTACACAGTTATGTTCACATCTGTCTTAGTTCACACATTTCTCAGTTCACACAACTGTGTAACATAACACGGATGTGTGACACAACACAGATGTGTAACATAACACGGATGTATAACACAACACAGCTGTGTAATATAACACGGATGTATAACACAACACAGCTGTGTAACATAACACGGATGTATGACACAACACAGCTGTGTAACATAACATGGATGTATAGCACAACAAAGTTGTGTCACACAAAACAGCTGTGTAACACAGTAAATGAGTACCTGACTGAAACTGGCTGTAGTCAACAATGGCAGTGCACGTATATATCATAGCTGGTGCATATTGATAATACCAGGCCAGCCAAAGAGTGATATTGTGTTTTATAACACACGCATAGTCAGTGCAGCCAAATGACACAGCTGATATGATTTTGTGTTAAATCTTCAAAGTATATAGGACAATTAGCTGGAGCAATAGAAAACATAGTCGCTGTGATTCAGTTCAAAGCGGTTTTGATCATTAGACATGAAAACACAGCAACTGAAACGTCCAAGACTTGAACTTTACAGATGTTGAATTTGATTTGAATGTTGGCCCATTTATTGGGTGATACACTTTAGCACACGAGTCCCTGATATGAGATGCTGAACTCAGCTAACTGCCCCACCTCCTATTTCAGTGCCCTCACCCTGGACGATGAGATCAGGTCAGTTGGTCAGCTGATAATTGGAGTCATTCGCTCCATCTCATTCGGCCGTGATTTTGAGCAGCAGTTGAGTTTCTATGTCGAGTCTCGGGCCTCCTTCAGCAACATCGACTCAGTGCTTGTCTACTTGGTACAGGTAGGTCATATCTACCTGGCACACTGACTCTGTATGTGTCTACCTGGTACATGACGTGACTTGTGCATTTAGTGTAGTATTTTCTCTGTTTACTTGATGCAAATAATTTGGGTATTTGATTCGATTTATAGTAGTGAGAGAATTACACTATTTATAATGAGTTGGTAGGATCTGTTGGAATAGATGCTAAATGTATAATTTAGTATCAAATCAGTGTATGTTTTGTGGTTTACATTGTTAATATTAGAACTCTTGTTGAAGAATTCTAGCTGTGATCGGTGTTATGTTTGTCACCTGTTCTAGTTGACATGTGACACTCTGTGGTGACATAGTGTGACACTGGTAACATTTCAGAGTGTCAACCGACTGGTGATGGACACACGGCGGATCGTGAAAGGGAACCATTCTCGCAAGACTGCAGCGTTTGTGCGGGTGAGTGGACGGACTAGGCGGTGTGTCTCCATGGTAACTGTTTGTAGGCCAGAGCCTGTTAATATCCTGCTTTAACCCATTAGATCTTGAATGGCGGACAGCGCCCAGATGTCCAATGTCTTGAGCAACCTCTAACACTTTCATCATGCATATAGATTACATCACCGTCTGAATACTAAAGTATTTTTTGTCACTGGATTCTTTAGGGTCTCTGCCATGCAATAGAGGCAATTTTTTATGGCATTTTACTGGAAGTTTTTTAATTAGCACTGGAAATATCTACTGATAAGAGTTTCTATGTTTGTATTACATTCTAAGCAAACATGCCAAAAAACCGTATACAGTGTATTGTGCTTCACATGTATAGTTTAAAAGTTGATTATTACATTTGTTAGTCTTGTTTGGAATCAGTTATGTATGTATACGATAGATACATCTTGCAATATGAGGAAATGAAGTGTAAAAACATTAAATGCAAAATAATAGATGCCCCTTGTATATTGGCAACTTTAGGCATTGCTGCCAGGATTTGGAACAGATTTTACGAAAACGACATGAGGTTTAAAGGGTTAAGTAGAGAGGTGTGGATAGTATAGTGGTTACACTCTGTCTGACATGCCTGGTGGCTCAGGTTCAATAGCTGGTCATGGCAGACCTGGGATATTTGATGTAACAACCTGGCTCTCAACATTGGGTCTGTGTATCCCTTCATGAATCGAACCACTGAGGACAACAAGCCCCCCAGTGACCACCCTTAGTGCCAGCATAGAAAGGTCAGTTCGGCATAAATGTTCTGAAAAAGACTGACTAGTTCAATGACACCTCACACCTCATTACGTTGTAATCACAATGTATTCAGACTAGTCTGTTAATAGAACCCTGCTTGAGTGCTGACAACAACTGGAACTAGAAAAAGTAGCTAGTTGGTGTGTAAAAATAAAAAGCTGCACTGATGTGTTGTGTGTTGTAGGCGTGTGTTGCGTACTGTTTTATCACCATCCCGTCTCTGAGCAACGTGTTCACTCAGCTCCACCTGTACCTGGTGTCAGGACAAGTGGCCGTCCTCAACCAATGCTTCTCACAAGGTCAGTACTTCACATCAAAACCATCACGTCATTGTTCATATACTCGAGCACAGTGGCTCAGGGGTAGAGCTTCAGGACTCTCGACTACGAGCGGTTTGAATCCTGTGCTGCGGTATTAAAACCTTGGGCAAGTTTTTTCACTCTACATTGCTCCAGTTCACTTAGCTGTATAAATGAGTACCTGGCTATAGACAGTGGTGGATATGTGTACGAGCAGCCTTTGCGCATTAATTATAGCATATGGCTGGATGCTTCCCAGAGAAGCCGAGATGGTGTCAGATTGAACAGGTCAGGGAAGTAAAGTGTAAAGCGCATTGAGCTGTCCTGAGGATTCAATACCTATGTAAGAACCTTACCTCTTGTTTACTAGGAGAAATAAACATCATTCTGGTTCTGTAACTCCTCTTTCAGGCGACGCTTTTTTCAAGGCGGCCATTTCTCTGGTGGCGGAGGTGCCTCGAGTGGTCAATCTGGACAGCAAGCTGCGGTCAACCGAACCACTGCTGCTGGACTATCTCAACAACTTCATAGCCACCCTGGTCTTTGTCCCGGTCAGTCGCCTTCTTAGTCCACTCGGGAGTTACGTGTCTACATTTAGGTAGTGATGTGTCTGTGTGTTATAATGGTAGACTTGTTATGAGGCTCAGTGGCTGGGGGTGGGGGTGGGGGTGGGTAGTATGGTGGGGGTGTAGTATGGGGGGGTAGTACGGCATGGGGTGGTGAGACCATATTTTCCCTTCTTGCATTACCAGTGGCGCCATAACATTGTTTCTGCAACATTCCCCCCTTGTTCCGTAGAATAAGTTATCATCATTCTAAATCAAATTCTTAACAAAGGACTGGGGGACACATGGTGCCGTTTATTCACTCCGTGTTCCATCAGTTCATCTGTATAAATCAATACCTGGCTATGGTCAATGATAGATTATGTGAGCACATAGTCTTTGTTGTCCAGTGACTGCAGTGTGGCTTAATGCTTCCCAGATTATTAAAATGGTGGTCGAATTAATAAGTTTCAATATTTTGGGTTGAATGAGTAGTACTTACGGCTGGATTAAGTGGCTATACTTTCAGATCATCTTATAGTGATAGGGACTTGATAACCCCCTGATTCCAGATTTTCGATATAGCTGATTTGTCAGTATTAAGCTTAGCTTTTTGGAACAAAACTTTTTTATGAAATGGATGATCTAAGGTCCAGTGGGTATGACCTCTTGCACCGTGTGTGTGTTCCCTTGCAGGACAGTCCAGACCAAGGCGTTCTCTACCTGCTACGAGGTCTCCTCAACGTACTACAGACGTACCCATGGGAGACTCACTCAGACACCAAGTATCTGCTGTTTCTCAACGTCCTGTGTATGTTGTCTGCCTCGAGTCAGGAGATCTTTATTCACCACATCGACAAAGGTGATACATATTTCTAAGTTCTTCCTGTTCGTATGATTAGCTACTGACATAAGATCACATTTGAATTCCCCATAAGCAGCTGTTATAATGTTTCATTCATTGCCTGTTAGGTTTTTTCTGCTAGGGTATTCACATTTTCACACGTTAATTAGCCTTCGTTAACATATGCTGTGTAGAATTTCTGAAATTTTAATACCTCATTTTCCCATAATCCAATCTCTAACCTAACACCCCTTAATTTCTGCTTTGCTAGAATCAGACGGTGACATCACCAATCAAAATGACACCAGTATCAATATGCAGAAAAACACTGACTGTCATATGTTATAATTTGACAGCTTTCATGTCACATTGCACAAAAACATCATTTCTAATTTCTACTCACGCCACACTAGATATGTTCTTACAGAAATTCAGACAACCTGTATAATCTATTTTCATAGGGCAATCTTTACCCTAGTAGTGGTGGACAAACACCTTATTATGGTCTCGTGTCTATTGTGTTTGTGACTAGAACTACACATGTACTTCCTGTGTGTGATATTTCCCTTCCTGGTGTAGACACAAGTTAGAAGTGATGAATTGCTTGTAGTGTCTCAGATCAAAATGGTGGTTGGTAGTAAGATTCCATCCACAGGCCCACCAATCAACTGTCCAGCATTTTACCTACTTAAGTTAGACGCTCTGCAATCCCGATAGTAATATGCAGAATGAGACCTATTGTCTTTTTGCATTGCCAGTGGCATCATAACATTGTTTCTGGAACATTTGCCCATTGTTCCATGAAACAAGTTTGACATTATCATCATTCTAAATCAAATCAAATCAAATCAAATGTTATTTTGCAACAGCAATAAACATTTTACTTGTAGCATTTATTGTAATGTAAAACATTACCAATGCATGAAACACGAGCTATGTTTTATTGAGGATGAAACATTCAGTCACCTCCTGTTGTATATGTACAAGACAAAGGAGGAACTTCAAGTGCAAGTCTTGTTGTAGTTGACTGCAATGACCGACTCTACGGTCATGACAGCAAGTACTTGGCCGAGGTGGACAAGATGGCCGACACACTGCTCGAAGAGATTCTTAATCAGCTGAAACTTCTCGACAGGCCGGAGGTAAACTGCACAAATTACATGTAAAATCCACACGATTGAAAAAAATATTTGCCTCTGACAGAACATTGCCCTTGTAGATATTTCACAATGGCTTCTGTCTTTCTGATATATTTTAGGCAGCAGAATAACAAACACGACACATGGGTATATTTCAACTTTTACAGCATTTTAATTGCATATTACTTGAAAAAAGTTACATGTAGAGGAAAATTATATATGTGTATGGGGCATATTTATTTATTTGTTTATTTGCTTTCTAAAAAATTACTTCAGAATTCAACTTGAAATGATTCTGTTTGACACTGTTGCTATGGCGACACAAACTGCAATGGTAATAAAACGGTATCTACATTGTAGCTGCACAAGAGACAAGCTCACCTCGGCCTTGAGTTGTTTAATCGACTCATTGAGCATGCTGATCTGGCTAACGAACAAGTGTTTTCTCTCGCAACTCACTTGTGGAAGATCATTTCCAGACATGGTCACCTCGATACACGACTACTGGTAGAGCACTTTTTTCCATTCCTAATAAAATACTTACAGACAGATATTAAATTATCAAAGTATTACATGGGAAATTTTTTGTTGTGACAATGCGTAAACATACTATATCTAGAATGAAATCCAAACTCATTTAACTGAAGAAACACGGTTCTCAGACTGTTTCATGTGTTACGTGGCATTGTGCAGCGTTGTAATTGTGAACTTGCTTTAGGCATGTCAGTTTTATCTCTACTGCCAATTTTTTCATGTAAGCAAAGGTTTATTTGCAAATGTTTAATTGAACAAGGAATCTCTTGATGATAGATATGAAAGTGTTTTAAAAACAGTTTTTTTATAATGCTGTTATATAATTAATATATAGAAAGTAGTCTTTTCTGACATGTTTGCTGCAGAAATGGACTTGTTTGATTGTGTTTAAATCAAAAGAAATTTATACCAATTTAACCTTCTGAAGGTTATTTAAGTTGGGTTAGAAAAAATTAATAGCAACTATGATTCATGAATAGCATTAATTCTGTGTCATATGCTAAATGTCTGTTTGTGACATTTTAGGTGCGGACATTTGAATATGTGAAGAGACGAGGCATGGACAAGGAACATGCTGTCTTTGCACAGTTGGCGTCTCGTATGCCCCTGCAGTCAAGGGCGTAGGTTCACAGCGAAGGTCATGAGAAGACGGAGAAGACGCTTGTAGGGAAGCAGATGGAGAGGACAAACTATGTGGTGACATGTCATCGTTTGATGTTACGGCATCAACATTTAGTGATGACTGTCATCGTGTTGATGTAGACTGCTCAACATTTATGTGATGACTGTCATCGTGTTGATGTAGACTGCTCAACATTTATAGTGATGACTGTCATCGTGTTGATGTAGACGGCTCAACATTTATGTGATGACTGTCATCGTGTTGATGTAGACGGCTCAACATTTATGTGATGACTGTCATCGTGTTGATGTAGACGGCTCAACATTTATGTGATGACTGTCATCGTGTTGATGTAGACGGCTCAACATTTATGTGATGACTGTCATCGTGTTGATGTAGATGGCTCAACATTTATGTGATGACTGTCATCGTGTTGATGTAGATGGCTCAACATTTATGTGATGACTGTCGTGTTGATGACTGTCATGTGTTGATGTAGATGGCTCAACATTTATGTGATGACTGTCATCGTGTTGATGTAGCCAGCTCAACATTTATGTGCATGTTGCAGTTAGAACGTTACTGAAATCAACTTGTGTGAATGTTGTGTCTATCTAAGTCTTCCTTTATATGTTAAAACCTGAGGAGTATCAAATGTATTGTATCTTGTAATTTGTAAGTAACTGTCATTAAAGAAATATATTTTATCATGTATTGCAAACACCATGTTTTATATAGCACTTGCAGAGTGTTGCATTGACTTGCTGGACGATGTCAGTGAAAAAATTAGTCTACGTGTTGTGTCTGTTGATGAATGCTAAGACACTTAATAGATGAATGGTAGACGGGCCTAGCCAGAGACCCTTCTTGAAGACGGGCAGACGATTGACCATGACAGATCATTATAACTGGTCACACTGATGGAATTTAGAGGGGGCCTTTTGTTCACTAGATTAACTAATGGTTCGAAGTCTAAGGGCCCTGATTAATGACTAGCACAGCTGGTAATAGCAGAAGTTAAATGAATTGATTTTAATTAAATTCATAGGTCAAATGACACTGGTTTGTGACTGGAAAATACTAAACTGACCAATAGTGCATGTGGTTGACGTGAATGCCTTTCACAAGCTGTCTGCACACTGTAAGGTACACTTTTGGTTCATTCAAGACGGGCAAAAAATTATTTCTGGCCAAGGGCCTGATGGTAAGCACCACCTAACAAACTTAATGGCCCTCCACACACTCAAATGTTTCGTCTTTTGCAAGCCCAACATCTCCCTGTGACATCTGTAGTTGAGCTGCCAAATGACACAGTAAGTGAATCCAAGGTCAAACATTGTCACTCATCTTTTCAATCCCTATTCTTTGGATTACCGGTACTGCCAGAAAATTAATTTCTCCTGTTGGGATAATGTGTCTCCCAAAACTGGACATGGTAATTGGGATTATATTTTTACAGTTTAACCACACTAATATCTTGTGCTAATTCAGATATGCAACATTACAAATGGTCAAACATTCTGCAAAACAGTATTTTTATATGACCAGCCAAACAATATAAACAGTTAATGATTTATTTATACAAACTGTCATTCACATTTTACAAGCATTAATACAAACATCTTGTATTTATGGAGCAGAAACGCAACAATACCAGTACAGAAATACTGTGAACAACCTGCACTACATGATTGTTATATAAAAATTAGAAAAACTCGATGCCACTAAACCCAATAGTACAATTCTAATATATGTTTACTAATAGAATGTTTTGGTATAAACGGAAGAGTAAAACATCATTGTTGGGAGTTTTGTAACCACCGTTAGTGTTAGCATCTTCTAAAATAAATCTTGCTGCTGCTACTACTTGTTCCGATGTAGGACATCATCAAAGATGTCGAGGAAGATGTCAGCGTGATGTTCTTGGAAGATCAGCGTCGGACGGAGACGTAAGGTGTGAATACCACCTCCTGCAGCAAGTACTCCTGCTCGAAACAAACAAAACGTACGCATTCAAACTCAGATTACAGTCGCACCTCACTATAACGAATCTCGTTATAACGTGAATTGGATATAACGCAGTCAATCGTTGACCGCGAATTTCTGCCGCCAGGGGGAAATGTGCGCTACAGCTAACAATAACGTTGTAATTAACTGTCACTTATTTTTATGAAATCCTCGGGTTTGTCTTGTACAGATGTTTCTAGAAACGATTTAATTATATTAAGAAAATTAACACAGAAGTATAACTGCGTGGCTGAGTTCGTTGTTTGTTGTGCCCCTGGCTTCTGCTCTGCCATCGGCTTTGCGGCACCAATCCAATCGTTTTTCAAACCGATCTATTGTGTAACTAGCGCTTGGTTTGTGTGGTGATGTCTCAAGTGTTTGTTTAAAAGGTGACCAATTCCTTTGATCGTATTTAATTAACTTTAGGCACAGTAAATTTGGTGCAAAGCATTGTTTGTTTGGGCCGATATCAATCGCGTTTGTCTCCGGCCAGTTCGCTGTGGCTTCCGCGAACGGGTGCCTTCGCCGGCTTGTAAATGGCAATTAAATTGCTTACGAATCGGGCGGTGATGAACAATAATTATGACACTGAAATGGCAGGGTAACAGTCATGTTATGTTTTCACTACGTCTACGAAAAAACATTTACTTGTGCGCAAATTATCTAAATTTATATTTTGGGATTGATTGAAAGATGAAATCAAGCCAATAATGAGCGCAACTAGTATAGGTATTAATATTTGACCGACTTCGGCAACATGTCAATTCATTTGTGCGTTTCGGCTACTGAGTTCAAGGTTATTTTAGACTGTGACAGCAGCCAGTACTGTGTTATCGATCCACCTCGGTTTGCATCGCCAGACGAGGCTCTGAATTTATTTCAAAACTGTACACCATTCGCAAGTTTTACTCAGTTCAACATTCGACAGTGTATATTATTTTAACGTAATAGACATTTACGTTGGTTGTCAATATCAATTAGTTTTATAAATCACGCATAGACCGCACAACCAGCACATTGGCTTCGGTTGCTGTTGTGGCGTTCCATTTCGTGGACCCCTACTACCGCGTTATAATGAGGCGTGACTGTATATTGCTTAATCGAATAAAATAAATTGAAATAAAAACTTTAGTTAGACTTATTTTAATATTTCAGTATTTACATCACTGAACAAATGTTAAAATGTGTTATTGTGTTAAATATTATTTATTTATTAGTCACTATTATTTAACACTTTCAATATTTGAATACCGGTAGTTTAACACTTTCAATGTTTTGATTGTGATATCATATTCCTCTATATAAATTATATTAATATATATATTAATTTCTAGATATTGTAATTCACCTTTGAATGGTAAAAGTGGCCAGATTACTCAAGCAGAGGAAATGCTGTATCATTGTCACCCTTTACAAGTAGTTATTTTGTTTTTATTAAATCAAAACTTGACAAAACAAAGTGACATACCCTGATACCAGGGATCAGCCAGGGAAGACATTTTTATTGTGGTTCTTTGCCAGCCATTTTAAAGGTGTTTCTCATTTCAAGAAGGACAAAAAAGAGCAAAACCCGACCTACCGCTGTTCCTGAGGTCTGTCAGTATCTTATCTCGGTGTTTGCTGTCTACGACATCAACAGCACAGAACATGCCCTCGCCCCTCGCTCCACTCAGCTGGCTGGGGTAACGCCCCTGTCAAAGTCATCATATGTAATATTTAAATTTATAATTCATGCCACAGAAGGCGTGGATGAAACATAACCGACTCAATAAGTCAGTGGCTTCATTGTTCACTGGCCATCTAGAGTGTTTAGTGTGGCATCTATGATCTGGGAAGGCACATACCGACCGTGCTATTATATTTTTTAGGCTAACATGTGAACAAATTTCCAAAGTGCCCCATAAATTCACAACCGAATTATGTTTTGGACAGCAATCTGATTAAATCTTGCAAAAAAATGTGTAGAATTAAAAAACATAAATACCTATATGACATATGGCAGTATTTGTAAACATTTATAAACAGCTATTGGTAAAAAAATTATTTTAAGATTGTGGTTCATTGGCTCATATTACCCCACATTCTATAAAGTACCAAGTACCAGTAATCACTATTCGTGCGACACGTACCTGTAAATCTGTCATCCCTTGAACTAGTTTCTTGCCAACTCTGGAGACATTATCCAGGAGTTCTTCGTCACGAATCACCCTCAACATTTCTTCAAGTAGGATCACCTTGGATGGGTCCCCCATCCATGTGTTGAATATTCTGTAGCCCTGACAAATTTATGCACAACTGAAACCAACTTTCAATGCTGCAAATTCAGCTTATTTTCAATAGCAACCTGAATCATATCCATGAGATATCCCAGAGCGAAGATATTCATATTTTATTCTTACATCAAAGTAGACACTGTGTTGTAATATTATTAATAACTCCTAATAATCAGATTTCATTAGGGAAACATCCAGCAATAATTAATGCATGAAGACTTCATACACAAGTGTCCACCACTGTCTACAGCCAGGTACTCATACAGCTGGGTAAACTGGAGCAACACAGAGTGTGAACATACCTGCCTAAGGTTCCACACCACAACACAAGATTATGAAAATTGGGTTCTCTTAGTAAAAAAACTAAAACTATCCAGTGCGCCACAGCCACTGCACCACTGCACCACTGCACCACTGCGCCACTGCACCACTGCGCCACTGCGCCATTACTCAGTGCCCCTATGAGGAGAAAATTTAACCACGTTTGGGAATGTTCTGGTGCACAAATTGTCATTCTCTAAAGACTTCCTAGACACACTACCTCTGTCGGTCGCATCTCATCAGTATAGTAGAATCCTCCTGTCATCATCTTCTTGCTGAAGATGACGATGTCAGGGGGTGAGGGAAGGTGGAAGGTGTCGTGGAACCACATGTGACCTGTCGTCCCCGCCCCAGTCTGGACCTCATCCAGCACCAGGTACGCCCCGTACTGAAGGCATACACACACATGTACACAGCTGTATCACTGTGTCAGCCATCTTTTATTTCAAAATGGCAGCCTAGATGAGTTTAAATTGTGAAAATGTTCCACATGTTAGTCTGCATATTCACCAAGTTTCATATTGTTATCACCTATTACACAATCGTTATAGTGTTTAAATGGCATTATCATATCAACCATTTTGAATTTCAAAATGGCTGACTATTCCCCTTCTTCTAAGTTAAGGATGTTTATTACATCCCTTGGTTTAATACTATTAACAAGTGAATGTTTTAACAACCTTTGTATTTATAAAAAAATGCTTAAGTCATTAGTTGTATTTTACTGTGCATGTTTACAACACTATTTGTATTGTATGTGGCTATGTGCATACTATCATTTGTTGTTGCATACAAAATACTTGCAACACTTTTTGCTCTTTAGTTCAATCACCTTTTTATTGTAACTCTTTACAATAATTACAAATCATATCACGGCAAATAATATAATAATATGCATATTTAACAACCCTAACCATTTTAAAGATGAATGGTTTTTCAAAACTTACGTCCTTGCACACTTGCTGTAGTTGTCGGAAGAAGTCTGGGGAGGCGTGATTGTCTCCCCCTTCACCCTGTATGGGCTCAATCACAACCCCAGCCACGGGCGTACCTCGGGCATTGTACTCCTCTATCTTACTGCACACCTGTGTTTAACACACACCTTTACTTTGAACTTTAATTACAGGTGAGTTGAACATTTGTTCAAAAATTCAAAGCACCATGTTTAAAAATGCACCATTATACATGTTTCAATAGTTTGCATTAAAAATTCGTTTTTACTAAGTAAGAAGCACTTTGAGTAGCTGCTTGCCACTAATGTCATCAAGACAATACTTATAGTTGATGTTTACAATTATGCATGCATGAAAGACGTGACAAAAGTAGCAAAAACTAGCAGGACTTGGGATGAAAACATGGAAGTGTCCATAAACTCATAATTTATTATTTTAACTCTGCACTGCTCAAAGAAAATGTTTACAATAACACTATCCGCAGGTTCTTAAAACGAATAATTATCTAAGTTGTAGTTTTACCATCAAAAGCACAATCTAGTTCTATACACTTTTAAGTGACACAACTGAAACAGGAGAACGCATGCATTACATAATTGGTATGCAATTGTTAGCAATATGTTTTAATAAAAAAATAAAACAATTGTGAAGATTGTTTACTTTGCAATGATCTTTCAAGCAATATTACTTTCTTAGATGCTGGATAATATTCCTAGATTCACTTTCTTGAATACAGATGCTGACTTGTGATAACTCACATTCAGCGAACTATCTGTTACAAGCTACCACCATCTGCCATCTGTCTACAAGTATGTTATCAAATTAACCGACTGATTGGTCAATTGTAGCCAGTTATCAACCCTTCACAATAAACTTTCTTTCGGAAGTTACCTGCTGTAGACACCTCGCCTCTTCTCGTCTATTCTGCTCAGTGTTTCCCAAGAGAGGGTGTTTATACTGTGGAAAGTCAGCTATCGGCCAATCAATGGACGGGAAGTCTAACTTATGCATCCATTTTGTATGGGTCATCATAAGAGCACCTATAATAACAACAATTCTGAAATCATATGAACAACGAAAAGGAATCGCACAAGCAAACAACATTGATAAGACATTTACATAATTAGCACAAAACAACAGGTCTAAATTCACATACAGTATCACAGGCACTGGTACAATATTTACAAGACATTTACACAACTAGCACAAGACAACAGGTCTAAATTCACATATGGTATCACAGGTACCGGTTGTTTAATTTGCAACAAACATTAAACAATCTAACTGTACTGTGTGTGTGTGTGTGGGGGGGAGTGTGTGTGTGTGTGTGTGTGTGTGAGTGTGTGTGTGTGTGTGTGTGTGTGTGTGTGTGTGTGTGTGTGTGTGTGTGTGTGTGTGTGTGTGTGTGTGAGAGAGTGTGTGTGTGTGTGTGTGAGTGTGTGTGTGTGTGAGTGTGTGTGTGTGTGTGTGCATGTGTGTGTGTGTGTGTGAGAGTGTGTGTGTGTGTGTGTGAGTGTGTGTGTGCATGTGTGTGCCTGTGTGTGTGTGTGAGAGTGTGTGTGTGTGGGGGAGTGTGTGTGTGTGTGTGTGTGTGTGTGTGTGTGTGTGTGTGTGTGTGTGTGTGTGTGTGTGTGTGTGTGTGTGTGTGTGTGTGTGTGTGTGTGTGGATGTGTGTGTGTGTGTGTGTGAGTGTGTGTGTGCATGTGTGTGCCTGTGTGTGTGTGGAGTGTGTGTGTGTGTGTGTGAGTGTGTGTGTGTGTGTGTGAGAGTGTGTGTGTGTGTGTGTGTGTGTGAGAGTGTGTGTGTGTATGTGTGTGAGTGTGTGTGTGCATGTGTGTGCCTGTGTGTGTGTGTGAGAGTGTGTGTGTGTGTGTGTGTGAGTGTGTGTGTGTGTGTGTGTGTGTGCATGTGTGTGCCTGTGTGTGTGTGTGGAGTGTGTGTGTGTGTGTGTGAGAGTGTGTGTGTGTGTGTGTGTGTGTGAGAGTGTATGTGTGTGAGTGTGTGTGTGTGTGTGCATGTGTGTGCGAGTGTGAGCGAGTGTGTGCATTTGTTATTATAAAACATTAAGGGATTTACTGACTGTCTAAACTATAAAACAGTGTTTCTCTGTGTTTCTTGGTTTGGTAGTGGACACACATCTCAATCAATTCTGCATGCATAGATCTGAAATTGTGTGTGCATGCAATTTAGCACACCCATTGGTTTATAGATTTAAACTTTTACCAAAATTTTATAACCGTAATTAGTTTGGAATGTTTTACACACTTTGCATTACTTTAAAAACTTGTGTCATAACAAATGTTACACATATTTTAGGCGGAAACTATCTTGTGTATTACATAGCACCATCAAGAGGATGGACATTATTCAGTGCTATTTCTGTGCTTTAGACACACATTATAAAAGTTGATTCATACAATACTAGAGACCAGTGTGAATAAAAACCCATGCATATGGCATGCACTAATCTGGACATCAATGATACTAAGCCACGACAGTAAACGAACATAAACAACGTGTGTCTTTACCTCACTAATACTTTTCGTGTCTTCTGAATGATTGTGCACCTGATGGTCAAGGGTGGGGTATCTATACCGTGGGAATGGAGCAGTGGGCCAGTCTAATGCGGGGAAGTCAAGCTTGTGCAACCACTTCGAATGGGTTGCATTCAGACAACCTACGTGCATAATTATACGTCATTCCAGTTTGAATGTGGCTGCTGATTATCTATCAAAATGTTTAAACAGTCCATCGTTACATACCGAGTTGTGTCTACTCAACCATCCTCTTTGCTGTGTATCTTGGTTAATATCCCCTTGCCGCTCAGATAATCTAGCTCACAACGTTTTATTCACAAGGTTTAGCCAGATTTAGGCAAGTATTCATAATTTGTAGTCATACCTAAAATCTAGAACAAACCTACCATCATTTAAAAACACCTATCTTCTGTAAATGGTGATGACATACAGGGTGTTTAAAACTGTGTTCCATCCCTAAATCCTTGGTGTGCTCTGATGGTGACTGTGTTGAATATGTGTGTGATGTGCCGATAGCAAAGAAAACAAGTCGTCTAGCAAAGACTGTCATACAGTTGACATATTCAGATTAAAATATGTCTCTTACGAGGTGTGTACTAAGTTAATAATAAGTTTATCTCCTTTACAGCAATAAAAAGGCTGAACATTTAAATTAGGTAGATTAAAAACATTCAATTGAGTATAAAATATATGCAAAGTAAATTATTATTATTAAGAGCTTTAAAATTATGAAAAAATTAAATTGTGTACATTAGGGTCATTGTCAAAGTGTAAAAAAAATTAGTCAGAAAAAAAAATTGGGGTCACTGTTAAATCCTAGTAATTAGTCAGAAATTAATAGTCACCTATGCAGATAGGCACCGGTTCTCAACTCAGGGCCTACTTGAAGTTAAGATGATGGATGTACAGTGTGTGGGACATTATTCACATCTATGGCTAGTGAAGTGGTGAACTCTGTGATCACAGACACAGTGGGACACAGTGTAGCTACAGCTGAATGTGATGTCATTGTACCGGTGGAGGGGAATGAGGGATGATCTCTGTCAACTCACCCATGGTCCTCCCGTGGGAGAGTGGGATGGACTGAGTAATGGTCTCTGTCAACTCACCCATGGTCCTCCCGTGGAAGGGAGAGTGGGATGGACTGAGTAATGGTCTCTGTCAACTCACCCATGGTCCTCCCGTGGAGGGAAGAGTGGGATGGACTGAGTAATGGTCTCTGTCAACTCACCCATGGTCCACCCATGGAAGGGAGAGTGGGATGGACTGAGTAATGGTCTCTGTCAACTCACCCATGGTCCACCCATGGAAGGGAGAGTGGGATGGACTGAGTAATGGTCTCTGTCAACTCACCCATGGTCCACCCGTGGAAGGGAGAGTGGGATGGACTGAGTAATGGTCTCTGTCAACTCACCCATGGTCCACCCGTGGAAGGGAGAGTAGGATGGACTGAGTAATGGTCTCTGTCAACTCACCCATGGTCCACCCGTGGAAGGGAGAGTGGGATGGACTGAGTAATGGTCTCTGTCAACTCACCCATGGTCCTCCCGTGGAAGGGAGAGTAGGATGGACTGAGTAATGGTCTCTGTCAACTCACCCATGGTCCACCCGTGGAAGGGAGAGTGGGATGGACTGAGTAATGGTCTCTGTCAACTCACCCATGGTCCACCCGTGGAAGGGAGAGTGGGATGGACTGAGTAATGGTCTCTGTCAACTCACTCATGGTCCACCCGTGGAAGGGAGAGTGGGATGGACTGAGTAATGGTCTCTGTCAACTCACCCATGGTCCACCCGTGGAAGGGAGAGTGGGATGGACTGAGTAATGGTCTCTGTCAACTCACCCATGGTCCACCCGTGGAAGGGAGAGTGGGATGGACTGAGTAATGGTCTCTGTCAACTCACCCATGGTCCACCCGTGGAAGGGAGAGTGGGATGGACTGAGTAATGGTCTCTGTCAACTCACCCATGGTCCTCCCGTGGAAGGGAGAGTGGGATGGACTGAGTAATGGTCTCTGTCAACTCACCCATGGTCCACCCGTGGAAGGGAGAGTGGGATGGACTGAGTAATGGTCTCTGTCAACTCACCCATGGTCCTCCCGTGGAAGGGAGAGTGGGATGGACTGAGTAATGGTCTCTGTCAACTCACCCATGGTCCACCCGTGGAAGGGAGAGTGGGATGGACTGAGTAATGGTCTCTGTCAACTCACCCATGGTCCACCCGTGGAAGGGAGAGTGGGATGGATGAGTAATGGTCTCTGTCAACTCACCCATGGTCCACCCGTGGAAGGGAGAGTGGGATGGACTGAGTAATGGTCTCTGTCAACTCACCCATGGTCCACCCGTGGAAGGGAGAGTGGGATGGACTGAGTAATGGTCTCTGTCAACTCACCCATGGTCCACCCGTGGAAGGGAGAGTGGGATGGACTGAGTAATGGTCTCTGTCAACTCACCCATGGTCCACCCGTGGAAGGGAGAGTGGGATGGACTGAGTAATGGTCTCTGTCAACTCACCCATGGTCCTCCCGTGGAAGGGAGAGTGGGATGGACTTGAGTAATGGTCTCTGTCAACTCACCCATGGTCCACCCGTGGAAGGGAGAGTGGGATGGACTGAGTAATGGTCTCTGTCAACTCACCCATGGTCCACCCGTGGAAGGGAGAGTGGGATGGACTGAGTAATGGTCTCTGTCAACTCACCCATGGTCCACCCGTGGAAGGGAGAGTGGGATGGACTGAGTAATGGTCTCTGTCAACTCACCCATGGTCCACCCGTGGAAGGGAGAGTGGGATGGACTGAGTAATGGTCTCTGTCAACTCACCCATGGTCCACCCGTGGAAGGGAGAGTGGGATGGACTGAGTAATGGTCTCTGTCAACTCACCCATGGTCCACCCGTGGAAGGGAGAGTGGGATGGACTGAGTAATGGTCTCTGTCAACTCACCCATGGTCCACCCGTGGAAGGGAGAGTGGGATGGACTGAGTAATGGTCTCTGTCAACTCACCCATGGTCCACCCGTGGAAGGGAGAGTAGGATGGACTGAGTAATGGTCTCTGTCAACTCACCCATGGTCCACCCGTGGAAGGGAGAGTGGGATGGACTGAGTAATGGTCTCTGTCAACTCACCCATGGTCCTCCCGTGGAAGGGAGAGTGGATGGACTGAGTAATGGTCTCTGTCAACTCACTCCATGGTCCACCCGTGGAAGGGAGAGTGGGATGGACTGAGTAATGGTCTCTGTCAACTCACCCATGGTCCACCCGTGGAAGGGAGAGTGGGATGGACTGAGTAATGGTCTCTGTCAACTCACCCATGGTCCACCCGTGGAAGGGAGAGTGGGATGGACTGAGTAATGGTCTCTGTCAACTCACCCATGGTCCTCCCATGGAAGGGAGAGTGGGATGGACTGAGTAATGGTCTCTGTCAACTCACCCATGGTCCTCCCGTGGAAGGGAGAGTGGGATGGACTGAGTAATGGTCTCTGTCAACTCACCCATGGTCCTCCCGTGGAAGGGAGAGTGGGATGGACTGAGTAATGGTCTCTGTCAACTCACCCATGGTCCACCTGTGGAAGGGAGAGTGGGATGGACTGAGTAATGGTCTCTGTCAACTCACCCATGGTCCTCCCGTGGAAGGGAGAGTGGGATGGACTGAGTAATGGTCTCTGTCAACTCACCCATGGTCCACCCGTGGAAGGGAGAGTGGGATGGATTGAGTAATGGTCTCTGTCAACTCACCCATGGTCCACCCGTGGAAGGGAGAGTGGGATGGACTGAGTAATGGTCTCTGTCAACTCACCCATGGTCCACCCGTGGAAGGGAGAGTGGGATGGACTGAGTAATGGTCTCTGTCAACTCACCCATGGTCCACCCGTGGAAGGGAGAGTGGGATGGACTGAGTAATGGTCTCTGTCAACTCACCCATGGTCCACCCGTGGAAGGGAGAGTGGGATGGACTGAGTAATGGTCTCTGTCAACTCACCCATGGTCCACCCGTGGAAGGGAGAGTAGGATGGACTGAGTAATGGTCTCTGTCAACTCACCCATGGTCCACCCGTGGAAGGGAGAGTGGGATGGACTGAGTAATGGTCTCTGTCAACTCACCCATGGTCCACCCGTGGAAGAGAGAGTGGGATGGACTGAGTAATGGTCTCTGTCAACTCACCCATGGTCCACCCGTGGAAGGGAGAGTGGATGGACTGAGTAATGGTCTCTGTCAACTCACCCATGGTCCACCCGTGGAAGAGAGAGTGGGATGGACTGAGTAATGGTCTCTGTCAACTCACCCATGGTCCACCCGTGGAAGGGAGAGTGGGATGGACTGAGTAATGGTCTCTGTCAACTCACCCATGGTCCTCCCGTGGAAGGGAGAGTGGGATGGACTGAGTAATGGTCTCTGTCAACTCACCCATGGTCCCCCGTGGAAGGGAGAGTGGGATGGACTGAGTAATGGTCTCTGTCAACTCACCCATGGTCCACCCGTGGAAGGGAGAGTGGGATGGACTGAGTAATGGTCTCTGTCAACTCACCCATGGTCCACCCGTGGAAGGGAGAGTGGGATGGACTGAGTAATGGTCTCTGTCAACTCACCCATGGTCCTCCCGTGGAAGGGAGAGTGGGATGGACTGAGTAATGGTCTCTGTCAACTCACCATGGTCCTCCTGAAGGGAGAGTGGATGGACTGAGTAATGGTCTCTGTCAACTCACCCATGGTCCACCTGTGGAAGGGAGAGTGGGATGGACTGAGTAATGGTCTCTGTCAACTCACCCATGGTCCACCCGTGGAAGGGAGAGTGGGATGGACTGAGTAATGGTCTCTGTCAACTCATCCATGGTCCTCCCGTGGAAGGGAGAGTGGGATGGACTGAGTAATGGTCTCTGTCAACTCACCCATGGTCCTCCCGTGGAAGGCATTGCTGAAGGAGAGAAGGGTGAGAGGAGGGGAGCCGGGGGGCTGGTTGACGAGGGACGACTCACGCTCCTCCTGGGAAGGAGGCTCTCCTCCTCGCTGCTTCCTCTGGTGCAACAATAACATGAGTCAGACGGACCACTGTCCATAACACGGGTCAGACTGAGCACTGTCAACAACACGGGTCAGACTGACCACTGTCCATAACACTGGTCAGACTGACCACTGTCCACAACACGGGTCAGACTGAGCACTGTCAACAACACGGGTCAGACTGACCACTGTCCATAACACTGGTCAGACTGACCACTGTCCATAACACTGGTTAGACTGAGCATTGTCAACAACACGGGTCAGACTGACCACTGACAACATGGGTCAGACTGAGGACTGTCAACAACATGGGTCAGACCGACCACTATCAACAACATGGGTCAGACTGACCACTGTCAACAACATGGGTCAGACTGACCACTGTCCACATCTGGCTCATCACAACAGTCATAGTTAAAAAGTTACTATAATTTAACAATTAATGGGTCATAATTAATAAAACCATCAGAGTATATACCTGTGTGTGAGTGTGTGAGATAAAACACAGTTATGACTATCCAACTTTATGCAAACAATGTGCGATAATTACATAAAAAATACTGGGGCTTGTTTTAGAAGAAAATAATTCCCACTTTCATCCATATTACTGCAACAGCAAAACTCAAATTTTATGATGTGTGAATGGATACGTGAACTTTGGAGAGTTTTAGCATTCACTGAACATTGTTGTAGGGGAGACTATAGTGGGTTACACAGCTTCACTCACCCTGTAGGCCATGAAGACAGCCTTGTAAGCATGCTCATTCGCACATGCTCCACACCCCAATGTCATGCAGTTGTTCAAACCTCTGGGTGCAACCTGTCGAGTCATCGTTTGAAAATTAAATTTTAAAGAAATGATACAAAATATAGGACCCTGTATCTCTGTAGCCATAGTAACGACCACTCAATGAGTACAGTAAAATATATTCTAACTGGTCACGTACCAAGACCTACAGTTGATGGGTCAAAACATGATACATTTCAAACGTTAAGCTCCAAAGTAAGTTAATTTCTTACAAAATATGATTGATCAGTTGGAATTACTACAAAACATCTGAATTATTATTCAGACCAGAGTTACCGGGTAAGTGTTTTCCACTTAGATAAATTAGAAGAAGTTAAGTAGGATTCATCTCTGGTATTTATTTGTAATCATATCAAAAGGACAGGGGTGACTTACTGCCATAAGAGATGCCTCCAGTCTCTGGGGCCAGTCTACAGATGGGTAGTTGCCCAGTGCTGGACGGTTCACTAAATGCTTCTGTAAGATACAACCATAGTTATCATACATTTGATGTAGAGAATCATATAATAATTACCAAACTGGATCATCCCAGAATGTTGATACCCTATATCAGACAAAGTAACTTTCTCTGGGGACCAGTAGCAGTTGTGTGTGGTGCTGGACACTGCTATTTAATTAACATTGTTAATATAATGATATCATCATATCAATCTTTCTTGCATCTTCTTTTCTTACATATTTCATCTGGGAAGTGGGAGATGGACTGAGGCCTCACAAAAGTAATTGGGTTTGATATCAGACATCAACTTATTGAGGCAATCTTTAAGCTACACAAATTATGACATATTCATTTCTGATTTTTGGACTGAGAAAACACACTACTTTCTAAAACTAACCATACTTTTGTAGCTGTGTCACAAGTCATTGGAAATGCATACATATGTATTTTCTTTATTATAATTTATACCAAATACAAAATATTTGTTCCATATCAATGCCCCATCTAATACCACGTAGTAATTTACCAAATATGAAACAAGTTGTAGTGTGTTTAACACTGAGGCTGACAACTCAACCGTACTCTAGTCACACGTATGTGTCTCCAAGGCCAAGACAAGAGAGCTCAGCTATGTCTAAGTAGAAGAGGATGAGGAAGAGGAAGAGGAAGAGGAAGAGGAAGAGGAAGAGGAAGAGGAAGAGGAAGAGGAAGAGGAAGAGGAAGAGGAAGAGGAAGAGGAGGAGGAAGAAGGAGACTGACCAAGTTGGATGGATCTTGCATGGCACGGATCAGACTTGGATGATTATAGCCTGAAATGGTTGCAAACTTAACTGAGAATAAGAACAAGATAGTGCACCCATTTAAGTGATTTAACTTAACAGTACATGTTTCATATGAAGTGTAGTGAATGTTTTGCTTTAACCAACTGATTCCAGTATTAAATGAATAGGTACATCACAATGCTGTTTATACATACGTAGCTGATACCTTATCCAGGTAGTCAAGCATTATTGTAACATTTTAACAAGAGAATGACTCAACAGAAAATATTTTTTCTGTAGCTGTTACCTCACTTAAGATATTATATAATTTTTAAGATCTTCACTTAATATCAGAATAAACCATCAAGAGATTCTCCAATGTTATTTAACAGAATGTGTGGGTATTTATGTGTTGAGTCTGAATGAAGTTTAACATTCTGGCTTTAGTAGGAGTTGTATTGAGTGGAAATTAGTTACTCCAATTATTAACTGATCAATGTGTGTCTGTGTGCGTGCGTGCATGCGTGTGTGCATGTGTGCGTGCGTGCATGCATGCGCGTGTGTGTGTATCACCCTTTGCTCATAATTAATTTGTTTACCCCTGTATGTGCTATTCACACCCCTTGTGATCTGTGAGCTAACTTAGCCTGTTCTGTATTAAATCACATGGTTTTATGTGGGAATAAAAACAGTTTATATAAGTTTAAAGACTAACAATAATATACATGTATTCATATTGTACTATTTCTTTAGAAGTGTCTGAATATATGACAAACAGAAATGTGTCTGTGTGGTGAATGTTGTGTGTATGTGATGTGTTTGTGGGCATGTGTGTGTATGTGATGTGTTTGTGGGCATGTGTGTGTATGTGATGTGTTTGTGGGCATGTGTGTGTATGTGATGTGTTTGTGGGCATGTGTGTGTATGTGACGTGTGTGTAGGCGTGTGTGTATGTGATGTGTGTGTAGGCATGTGTGTGTATGTGACATGTGTGTAGGCGTGTGTGTGTGTGACGTGTGGGTAGGCATGTGTGTGTATGTGACGTGTGTGTAGGCATGTGTGTATGTGACATGTGTGTAGGCATGTGTGTGTATGTGACGTGTGTGTAGGCATGTGTGTATGTGACATGTGTGTAGGCATGTGTGTGTATGTGACGTGTGGGTAGGCATGTGTGTGTATGTGATGTGTGGGTAGGCATGTGTATGTGACGTGAGTGTAGGCGTGTGTGTATGTGACGTGTGTGTAGGTGTGTGTGTATGTGACATGTGTGTAGGCATGTGTATGTATACGTGTGCTTGCATGGATGTGTACATACATTATTATTAGGCAGAACTGTACTAGACATTTTATTTTCAACGTTCTGCAAAAAAAATTAAAAACAGGTTTCACAGAACTGATGTTGATCAACAACAAATCATTAAACACACCCAGTGGCAGAGACGCAATCTGTGTGTACATGTCCAGAAGGATGTTCTCATCAGCATCAACCAGGTAGTTGCCTTGACTCTTGTCATAGTCTATACAGAACTGGATGGACTCCATCGCCTGTAACAGCCAATCAGAAGGCTGAGACTAGTGACACAGTAAAGGCATGGAACCACTGTCCATATATGTAAATAGACTGAACCACTGTCACAGGCAAAATCGTCATCTATTGATGTGACACTTGAATCTTTCAGATGTTATATCATAAGGAAAATCCAGTATTAAACAGAATCTATAATTAAGCTTAATGAAAATTCAAAACGCAAAAAAGTCACTGTTGAGAACACTGTTCTATGACACACTGACATGTCCCAGTGGCGCACCCTGGTGTTGAAATCTGGCTTATAATCGCATAGGAGTACTAGTGAAATAATCCCGTAGAAAGTAAAATGGTAGAGTTATAAAATAATATACATCTTAACATGTATCAAGTGCATTTTAAAGATTATGTTTAACAATAGCTATTCGAAACTGTACAATTAGTATGTTTCATTCAATCAATGGTGGCAGTTAAACTGGCATGCTTTAATGGTAATTAGAAAAGGTAATAGCAGAGCTTCAAAAAACCTAAATAGGGTATTGTAGCTCGAAGTACAGCCATGTGTAGTGTGTTGTACCAATGCCCTGTATCATTTGGATCAGTTTTTATTATTGCTTCAAAATATGATTCATTGGTTTATGAAATGGTTAACAAGTTGGTATTTCAAGTTAAAACAAATTATTTCTTGACAAATTGTGCTGTCACCTGAAATGTCAGAATCATTTGAGATGAGACAGTATTGCACGGAAAGATGTGCCAGGCCTATTTATTGATTGCTACTGAGAGTTTGTTGATTGTGTGTTAATTAAATATAGCTAAATTTAATTATGCCTCTCCTGCTGTAAGCCAGCCGCATTTTCCATCAACTGTCTTGCTGCTCTCCAAGGCTTGAACAACATCACTTTGTTTATTCTACTACCGTGAGGTATTTTGCAAAAACAAAACAACATTACTGGGTAGTAATGTTTATTTTCTATAAACGAAACATCTCAAAACAATCCGAGTAAAATTTGCAGTGTACTCTGCCGTTCTGAGGAATCTGTCAATTTTATATTGTTTCTAAACCTACTATTCACACTACTAACATTTCCACAATCAATCTAGATAACCTGCACCAGACATTTACTGTATGCTGAATACCTTCCAAGTGAAACACCAAACTGGAAGTGACCCAGACCTTGTGTAAATGATATCATCGACACAGCCGGTCTGTAGGTTTATGAGATACTCTCAGGTCAGTTAGCAAGCCAGCATGGCTACTGATTTACAACTGGTGCCAAATAACCTTCGGCTACTAACATTTCCTGGGTAACTGCCTGTGTATATCGGCCATGTCAGACATAATAATCCTCAGCGTGTTACTAAATATAAACTGACCATCAACTTACTGGTCTGAGTGTCTACAGGCTGTCACCTAAGACTAAGGTAATCACCTAAGACTAAGACTGAGTGTCTACAGGCTGTCAACAACACCACACATTCAATATTTTATGTAACTGCATTTCTCAATTCCATATCTTCAATTTACAAACTGCTGGGTAGATGTGACATTTACCATTGCAGCTACACTATTTTGCTGTACACTGCGAATATGTTGGGAATCCTCTGTGAATTAAGTGGCAAAGTACACCAACTTTATATGCCAAAGAACTACCAGTAGGTCTAGGCGCCAAGATCAAACCTAGAGGACATCTCATGTAAAGACCTGGTTCTCAACATTGGAAACTGTCTGGACATCATTTGTACCTTGTCCAGTACAGCATGAGAAGGAAAAGGACACAGCAGTGTATGTAGAAATCAGCACAGAAACAATGTGCAGTGACATTAATTGGCCGACATCAGAGCTCTGAGTTCAAGCCAGATTACCTCGAGGGTAGGCATTTGGTGTATCAACCTGGCTTTTGACACCGAGGACTGCGTATCCGTGTACTGGAACTGGTTCTTTTTTGCTAACGAGGTACGTAGAAACGTCACACAGAGTGACACTGACACATGACACGCACCCTGACACACTAAGTGCCAGTCAGTGTGGCAGTAATGTTCTGAAAAAAACAACGTGCCTAAAAATATCAGCAAGCCAAACACACTGCGGAAAATGTTCAGGCAAATGTAGGAAACGTGTGCGAAGAACACAGGGAAGCATTTAAAAACTGTTTCTATTATCATTTATAATTTCTACCAGCACCTGCAAACTGGCTTTATAATTTTATAACATGGACTGTCCATAAAATATGTACATGGTAATTATGAATATACTACTAACGATAATGTGAATGTTTATATAAAGTAAATAAATAATTGCAAATCAGTGATTTGCTGTAGACAGAGTGCAGTTAATAAAATATTCACAGTTCACACGACAGCTGCTCTGATGCAATTGTTGTCATTTTCTGCTACAGATCAGTAATTGTTCACAGCTGCAGCTCATTTAATAATTAGTAAACTAAAATATTAATAGCTGGTAGTCTCAATTCCCTATAATTCATATCCATTTTTATGATGGGTGAAGATTATTTTTTCTGTACAGTTCACAATTACAGAACCATAACGGTTACTTGAAGTCTGCAAATAAAGCTATCATATTATTATCATTACCAGGTATATAACATTAAGTCAGTCATTTAAAAGAAACAGTCCTTTTCAATCACGTATAGCAGGATGACAGCAATAAGCTCATTGGCCATATAGATAATGTATAGACGTCAGCATCCTTTTTCCAGATCTGCTTATCCTCTACCAAATGGTGCCCTTCCAGTATTTGTCTGGTTCGAACTGCCCTGGTATATGCACTTCTTAACTTAAACGGGTGATGTGGTTAACCACGTCACCTGGAGATTGATGGCTTGAGTGAAAGGTTTGTTGTCCCGTGGCTTGTCTGAGTGGGTGTGTAGTGTGATCACCTCAGTAAACATGACCTGCTTATATACTATGTAGGTCGTGAGGTCGAGCTGGCTTTGTTAATGCAGGTTCTCTTCTATTACGTTGGACATTCTGAACATGTGCTTGAGACCCTGGGCTTGGGGTATAGGCAAATATTTCCTCAATACTCTGAGTCCTGTTGAAATTAATGTGAAGACTCAACATTGATGTCCAGCCAACAGTGACACATGCCACTTGAATACTGTCACTTGGTAATATCAGTACTTAGCAATATTAGTAGTAGTACCAGCAATAAAAGTTTTATTTCATAATGGCACATTGTGATTTTCAATGGACCATCATCACCGAACGCACTCTTACATATATACAATAAAACAACTATTTAATTAATAGTGCCCCTGCAGAAAGGCACAGGCAAAACAGGGTAAGTAAAACTTTGCCAAAGGTTCAAAATGGCAATAGGTGGAAACCAACACATTCATCTCAATTTATAGTTCAACATTCTAATAGCTAGATGAAGTACTGGGCTCCACTGACAGTACAGCAGAGATTTCATCACAAACATGCAATTTATATATTTACTTACATTGACTACAGTTTCAATGTGACTACTGTTAAGGGTTAGGGTTCAAGACAAGGATAATTCCTTTCAAGCCCAAATCACAATCTACTTACTTGGCTGTACAAATGGTCATGTATTGGACATTAGGCTTTAAAGTTTTCATCATGGCTGAATACTTTCCAAAGACCTCAAAATGGCACCACAACAGAGGTGTGTTCAGCTTACCTGCATCCCATCAAGTTGCCTCATCAACTCTTGGGATTTAGGGCCCGGTACAGTGGTCTTCATTGAAGGTCCAGATGGTTCTTTGGGGTTGAAGAGCTCAAGGGGCGTGGCCGATGCAAACCATCGTCTTACGGCAGTGGACGCTGACAACCATGACATAATAACCTCAGTATATGTTATCTATGTTACCTATGTTAATAGCAGCAAAATTATTCATTCATGTTTTTTTCTCAATTGAATTTATATTTATTTTTGAGGACCACATTGGAAATAAGTATATATATATATATATATATATCTTTCTTCTTTATTTGCTTTTGCATCATAGTTATGTTTATTTGCATACAACTTTTACCAAATAAAAATATTCAACTCCTGTAACAAAATAAGCATACAACAAACAGACACATTTTATATACATGCAATGCACGCAGCATGTTTTTTTACACAACACTAAATAAACATGCATTTCGGTAATAACAATAAGTTTGCCTACATTTAAACAATTTCACAGGAATATTGCAATTAAATGATCACACATAATGACTATTTATTTTTAGAATATATACAAATTCTAAACCTGGTATACAAATTAGGTATATATTGCCATTGGTAGCATCAATACAATGGTCATTATGATTTAGATTACCTATCATCTCCCAAGGGAATGTTTTTGTATTAATAATTAATCACCCTCCATCGAGTACCAACAGATGAGATGGTCCTGCACTTACATCAATATAAACATCAATATTCTGGGGAATATTGAGCCATGCTGCAAATCCTGTAGGAACAGTAGTCACTGTATTAAGTTACTGATAATATTGTTTTTCTACAGTGAATACAGCTGGGTGAACTGATAGAAATAGTCCAGGTCTCTAGAGACACCAAACAAATTTACATAGGTCAAAACCCATGAGATGCCCAGCATTGATCAAATATGGCTAATCTTACATGAAGCTAGAGATGTCAGCTTCTCCACTGTGGTGTGACTGGTGTCTGAAGAAAATTTCCTGTTTTAACATGTATTGTTTTAAGACAGACAATAAAGTATGTTTGACTTGATTTGATGACATCGAAAGACAGGGGTGCAGGGTGTTATTTAAAATATTCAGTCGCCTAACTTCAGATTCTTCTACAGTAAACAAAGGTCAGGGCACATTGAAAAGGGGCTGGAGAAAAACCAACAAATGTCAAAGTTGTAGGCGGCATGTGTCCCCAGGATCTGGCTACGTGGGGCTACATTAACTGCATTGCCCACATTCTTTATATGTATGTTCAGGATTATAGAAGGCCACAATGTCAACAATATTTGTTTTTCTACCACAAAGTGATATTACATTCTTTATAATTATGTATGTTCAGGATTATAGAAATCCACAATGTCAACAATATTTGTTTTTCTGCCACAAAGTAATATTGGTTTAACTTAGCCAGATTATGAGAACTAGGAAAGATTACACTCCCGTGCTTGTCCGCAGGTGAGAGATTGCGTGAAAAAGAATACACACGGGCTGCCAGAGGACAGAAATCCAATCAGGGGATTGCAAAGAATAAAATGACAGATGCAGTGAGGAGTGACATGGGAACAGAAGATGACAGACGCAGTGAGGAGTGACATGGGAATAGAAGATGACAGACACAGTGAGGAGTGACATGGGAATAGAAGATGACATACACAGTGAGGAGTGACACGGGAACAGAAGATAACAGATGCAGTGAGGAGTGACATGGGAACAGAAGATGACATACACAGTGAGGAGTGACATGGGAACAGAAGATAACAGATGCAGTGAGGAGTGACATGGAAATAGAAGATGACAGACACAGTGAGGAGTGACATGGGAACAGAAGATGACAGGGAACAGAAGATAACAACAGTGAGGAGTGACATGGGAACAGAAGATGACATACAGTGAGGAGTGACATGGGAACAGAAGATAACAGATGCAGTGAGGAGTGACATGGGAACAGAAGATAACAGATGCAGTGAGGAGTGACATGGGAACAGAAGATGACATACACAGTGAGGAGTGACATGGGAACAGAAGATGACAGATGCAGTGAGGAGTGACATGGAAATAGAAAATGACAGACACAGTGAGGAGTGACATGGGAACAGAAGATGACAGATGCAGTGAGGAGTGACATGGGAAAGAAGATACAGACAGTGAGGAGTGACATGGGAACAGAAGATGACAACGCAGTGAGGAGTGACATGGGAACAGAAGATAACAGATGCAGTGAGGAGTGACATGGGAACAGAAGATGACAGATGCAGTGAGGAGTGACATGGGAACAGAAGATGACAGACCAGTGAGGAGTGACATGGGAACAGAAGATGACAGATGCAGTGAGGAGTGACATGGAAACAGAAGATGACAGACACAGTGAGGAGTGACATGGGAACAGAAGATGACAGATGCAGTGAGGAGTGACATGGGAACAGAAGATGACATACACAGTGAGGAGTGACATGGGAACAGAAGATGACATATGCAGTGAGGAGTGACATGGGAACAGAAGATAACAGATGCAGTGAGGAGTGACATGGGAACAGAAGATGACAGATGCAGTGAGGAGTGACATGGGAACAGAAGATGACAGATGCAGTGAGGAGTGACATGGGAACAGAAGATGACAGATGCAGTGAGGAGTGACATGGGAACAGAAGATAACAGATGCAGTGAGGAGTGACATGGGAACAGAAGATGACAGATGCAGTGAGGAGTGACATGGGAACAGAAGATAACAGATGCAGTGAGGAGTGACATGGGAACAGAAGATAACAGATGCAGTGAGGAGTGACATGGAAACAGAAGATAACAGATGCAGTGAGGAGTGACATGGAAACAGAAGATGACATATGCAGTGAGGAGTGACATGGGAACAGAAGATAACAGATGCAGTGAGGAGTGACATGGAACAGAAGAGACAATGCAGTGAGGAGTGACATGGAAACAGAAGATACAGAGCAGTGAGGAGTGACATGGGAACAGAAGATGACAAGCAGTGAGGAGTGACATGGGAACAGAAGATAACAGAGCAGTGAGGAGTGACATGGAACAGAAGATGACAGACGCAGTGAGGAGTGACATGCGAACAGAAGATGACAGACGCAGTGAGGAGTGACATGGGAACAGAAGATGACAGACGCAGTGAGGAGTGACATGGGAACAGAAGATGACAGACGCAGTGAGGAGTGACATGCGAACAGAAGATGACAGACGCAGTGAGGAGTGACATGGGAACAGAAGATGACAGACGCAGTGAGGAGTGACATGGGAACAGAAGATAACAAATGCAGTGAGGAGTGACATGGGAACAGAAGATGACAGAGGCAGTGAGGAGTGACATGGAAACAGAAGATGACAGATGCAATGAGGAGTGACATGGGAACAGAAGATGACAGATGCAATGAGGAGTGACATGGGAACAGAAGATGACAGATGCAGTGAGGAGTGACATGGAAACAGAAGATGACAGATGCAATGAGGAGTGACATGGGAACAGAAGATGACAGATGCAGTGAGGAGTGACATGGGAACAGAAGATAACAGAGGCAGTGAGGAGTGACATGGAAACAGAAGATGACAGATGCAGTGAGGAGTGACATGGGAACAGAAGATGACAGATGCAGTGAGGAGTGACATGGGAACAGAAGATAACAGACGCAGTGAGGAGTGACATGGGAACAGAAGATAACAGAGGCAGTGAGGAGTGACATGGAAACAGAAGATGACAGACGCAGTGAGGAGTGACATGGGAACAGAAGATGACAGACGCATATGAGGAGCGACATGGGAACAGAAGGTAACAGACGCAGTGAGGAGGGACATGGGAACAGAAGATGACAGACGCAGTGAGGAGTGACATGGGAACAGAAGATGACAGACGCAGTGAGGAGTGACATGGGAACAGAAGATGACAGACGCAGTGAGGAGTGACATGGAAACAGAAGATGACAGACGCAGTGAGGAGTGACATGGGAACAGAAGATGACAGACGCATATGAGGAGCGACATGGGAACAGAAGGTAACAGACGCAGTGAGGAGTGACATGGGAACAGAAGATGACAGACGCAGTGAGGAGTGACATGGGAACAGAAGATGACAGAGGCAGTGAGGAGTGACATGGAAACAGAAGATGACAGACGCAGTGAGGAGTGACATGGGAACAGAAGATGACAGACGCATATGAGGAGTGACATGGGAACAGAAGGTAACAGACGCAGTGAGGAGTGACATGGGAACAGAAGATGACAGACGCAGTGAGGAGTGACATGGAAACAGAAGATGCTGTGCATAAAAATACAGTGAACTGTTGTCATGGCGATGAATCAGACAGTCACTGTGATTAATAGCGGCTGATTAAATGTGGTTGAAAGAAGGTTGTATCAGAGTATTGTGAGCTCTAATATAAATAGCATTGCCAAAAAAGACTAATCTAAATTCCAACGTGAACAGAATTGTTTAGCACCCATTTCTCACCATCACTACTTCTACTTAAGCAGTTGTATTGGCTTCCAGTTGTAACGTGAATTTAATTCAAATTGGCTACTGTTGCATTCTCAACAACCGACTTACTTAGTTAATCTGCTACATTTCTTTGATATCTCTAGGACCCTTAGATCATCCGCTTCCAAGTAACTTTTTGTTCCTAAAACTAAGCTGAATATTGGCAAACGTGCTTTCTCACTGCTGTGCCAACAGTTTGGAACCAATTCCATATTACGATTAAATCTTCTGAAATTATAGACACCTTTCATAAAAAACAAAAAACATATTTGTTTGAAATTGCTTTTCCACCATAAATGTTCAGCGGTTCCATGCTTCAATGATAACTTTTGCCTGTCCCCGTATATGACTAGCCACATTATTCTGTTTGTTGCGCCTCTGAACTTGAACTTTTTAAATGCTATAGAAGATTTACAAATACTGGTATTATTAATTATTATAATCAATATATTCCAGTTTACATGTCATGCTCGTACGTCTTGAGCATGTACTTCAAATTAATAGTAATAGACATGGATAATCATACCCGTTTCATTGCAATCCCAAATATCGTTTTGGATATTTTTTGTTAACTGTCTCCCTTTGATAGAGAGATAATCAATAACTCTGAAATGCTGGATCTAGATTACTTATTCAATTTATGGTTTAGCTATATATATATATATATATATATATATATATATATATATATATATATATATATATATATATATATATTGACTGTTATGTAATTAATGACTGCATGATAGTATTTTGATACTATTATTTATAAACAGTGAGTACAACGTATCAAGAAATACTCATTTTTTGTATAATAAATCTGTTAATATTAACGGTCCAAAATATTAATGTAACAGCAAAGGCTATTTTCTTGACCATGCATGGTGGTTGCGCTGTCAACAGATCCACAAATAGCTAACGCACCATCGAACAAACAGCGCGACAGAAGGCCCGGGAACGAACGGGCGGTCGCTGACTATGTACGCTGGCCTAATTATGCACAAAGCAATTAATACGCCCACCGAGGCGACCTCTGTCAACTTACCTCGCCTAGACAGCGCCGACCCAAGCGCACGGCGTGATATGTGCAACATCGTCTCTGCGTTTTACGTCTTGTCGGTGGGTGGAACTGTCAAACAGTGTGCATTAACCTATTTGCTTTGCATCGTATTTCCGTGTGCCGTCGAGTATTGCAATCTGATCGGTCGCAAGCATGAAGTCGAGATGCGACATGCCGAGTGGCGCCCCCATACGTCTCATGTGTAATATAAAGCCTCCGGTATTTATTATAATAATTCATAAGTAACATTCCGTATCCGTTAACTGGCAAAATGTCCTATGGACACATTACGCCAGCGCGCATGGTTGGTCGTCTGACATAATTGCTAAAATTGTGTATTTTTATGAGTTTTGTGATTTGCTTGAGACAGCCCTTGGAGGTAGAGAATTCCAGTCTTTTATTGTGGTTGGGAAGACGCTGTTTCCAAAATACTAAAGGGCAAAAAAGGCAACGATTTGGTGTTATGCACCTAAAAGAGTTTACACAAGCTAACTATTTGCATCTACAATCAATTTTTTCGCATTAGTAGTTTCCTCGGAAAGAGGTGTTAAATTAAGTGGGTAAATCTAGCTAAATCACTGCAACACCATGGACAAACCAAAAGTCAACGTTCCGACAACGTTACATATCAAAACGTTTCAAACCAACCCCAAAACTACCGTTCCGACAACGTTACACATCAAACGTTTCACACCAAACCAGAAACTACCGTTCCGGTAACGTTACAGCTCAAAATCTAACAGTAACCATAATCTAACTGTTAATTTACCCACTTCCCAGATAACATGCAACCAATCAAAACCCAGCTTCTATCTGCACTTTGGAAAAATATTAGGTCATAAAGTCGTCTGCTGGTTCAGCTGTCATAACAGAGAGCCAAGCGGTTCGCTAAAAGAGCCTTACATCGGTTTACAACGAAATCGCGACAGCAACATGCCACACTGTTCCTCATACGCTTGTAGTAACAGTACAGTGAAATACAGTATCAGTAAGATGTCTTCTTGTTAACCTTTGAATCGAACAGAACTGAAACAGTGGTTCAGTGGATTCGTTGGGACAGTCACAGACACAGCGCGGATGCTAGACAACCCGATTTGATTGGCCTAACCACGAAAACGACTACCAACAGCCGCCAAACTTCTCACATATCTTACATACATATGCATACACTATGTTATAAAATAAAATCTCTTCCATTCCTCTAACAAAGAAAATTCACAAAACAAACGCGCCGATCTCGCGTACAACTTCTTCGGCCGCCCAGCGGTACCGTAAAATCGCTATAAAAAGTTAGCTTTACACAAAATACCGCTAGACGGCACGTTTCTGCGTGCGAATATTTATAAATGTTACTTAATGCATTCGCACGCGCGAAATAGTTTAATTACTTATAAGTAATATAATAATTAATTATTATCATCACTATGATTTGCAGGAAATTATAAGTTTTATTATAATATAATAATATTCTATTTATATAGCGCCACATCCATACTTGTTTGTGGCGCTTCACAACATAATGCTGTTAAAAATACAATAAAGAGAAAACTACCCCCAGATAATATTTAAAAATAAATAATGAAAATACATGTGTCTATATAATTAAAAGTGACCTATCAGTCATAAATAAACATACAAATTCCATAACAATAATTGTGATAAATGGATGTATAGGTATGGCTAATAGTAATAAATAATAAAAATAGTAAAATAAGTACGACGTAACAATAATTTTCATTCAGCACATACACAAACATTATGCATAAGAACATATTACTGAAGCTATTTGTTCTACCTATGAATTATATTTCCACCACCAGATATGTAATAATAATTATTTTTTGGACAAGACACTTTATGAATTATTCGAAACAATAAATCACTAAAATGTAAACAGGAATATGAATATATGGGAAATATATGGTGGTAGAAAAAGAAGGTTTTGGTGCATTTAAAAATATTAATATGTTATTGTTTTAGTAAAGCTAACTTATAATAGCGAGTTTACGGTAGTCGAAGTTGTCGAGTTGCCGTCCGTCAAGTTTTGCGCGTTTTTGTGTGTGAATTTTCGTCGTTAGAGGAATACAAGTAATTTTTTTGTAATGTAGTGTATGTATAATTATGTATGTAAGAAATGTAAGAAATTTGGCGGCTGATGGCGGTCGTTTTCGTGGTTATGTTAGAAAGTAACAGATAAAAAATACACATGCACAGTTCACGCCGTCCAAGACGACTTAACTACGTCATTTTGTTTCTAAAATGGTGTAATCTATAGACTTTCTATGGCTATATAATGTTCTAAAATAAATTCCTGGTGAACCACTGACGTAACAAATATGATTGTTGTTGGAAGTTGTTACTTTTTATTAACTCTGTTAACCCCATATGATCAAAACGTTGACTTTTGTTTCCTTTTAATAATATATATGTTTGCACAGAGTCTAATTTGTATGAATTGACTGTTATGTTTACGCGAGGATAATCTTTTCTTTACATATTTTAGAGGCGACCATGAGTTGTACGATGTATATCCTGTTTAAAGACAAATTGAATTGAATTGTATATTATACATACCAGCCGCGGATTCACTTCGCCTTCGCATACAATGTCTCGTTATCTCGTTGTTCGGCGGAAACCGCAATCACGTGACGACTAATTGTGAGAATCCGCAGTTGTGCAATGCGCAACTTCCTGACAAAGCAGTGACCTATTGCGCCTGCGCCATTATATTTCCTTTGCGTGGACGTTCGCGGGTGCGTTGGTGTATTTCTGTGTGTATTCGTGTTATTTTTAAACATTAACCTTTTACCTTTGAAGGTGGACTTTTGGGACAGAGAGAGAGAGAGAGAGAGAGAGAGAGAGAGAGAGAGAGGAGAGAGAGGAGAGAGGGAGAGAGGGAGAGAGGGAGAGACAGAGACAGAGACAGAGACAGAGACAGACAGACAGACAGACAGACAGACAGACAGACAGACAGACAGACATATAGACAGAGACAGACAGACAGACAGAAAGAGACAGAAAGAGATAGACAGAAAGAGAGAGACAGAAAGAGAGAGACAGAGAGAGAGAGAGAGAGACAGAGAGACAGAGACAGAGAGAGAGAGCGCGCGTGTAGGTACGCGCCCGCAAATGTGTGCACGTGTACAATCGAATAAAACGGGTTAACGGGAGAAAACAGTATTGCTTTCGCCACAGGCGTCTATTACTCAATTTCTTCGTGTCCTAAAAATGGTTCAGAACGTGTCCAGAAATGCTCACTGCATATATGACATGCACTGACAAAGGTGCCGTAGAACATTCGTGAAATGAGAACACCACAATTTCCAAGAAACCACTTTCTTTTCTGTCACCCCTTAATTTATGTTAAAGCCAGAGAGTTATTGGTCCTGATAATATCATCGATAACAGTTACATCTGTGTCACTACGCCGAAGAACCGCAGTGTCCTCGGACTTACACTGATTTGACAGCTGAAATACCGCATTGGCAGAATAAAAACGTAACTTCTAGTGACCTAACACAACACAAGACATCACCAGTCGTCACAGACGTTCAAACAACCTGTATATTGCCGATGCGTTTGCGAAGCAATCACGCAAAGCAACTTCTCACTTCCCACTGGAAACACAGCCTCGTGGCTCAGCTCTTTGCTTGCTCCCCACTCTCCCCCAAATCCCGCTATCATCCCGCCGATCAAACTGCAGTGACACCTATTGTCACTGCTAATTAACACTAAACATTAATCACCAGGTGGAGTCACCGATTACTGAACCAAATAAATGCACTAAATACATACAATATGATAGCGTCATGGCGGTCCATGACATTAACATTTATTTTTCTAACCACAATAATTATTATCTTGATTTGCTATTATCATTATATAATACCAGTAGTACATAGATATATGTAGGTATTCGTCATGGTGGTCAGCACGACACAATCTTTTGGGTCTTACTGCTAGTCTGCAAATAAAATATCTATCTATTTAACTATCATGTAGCAAGGCTGAAGTATATTAAAATATGTCATTATGTATCACACTGCAACTTTTATTTATATAACTACCTAGTTATATGTAACCTGACAGTTGACAGTAGCACAGGAACATGTTACGAAGAAGAAGAATTCATTCACATCAACCACACAACACACACATTTAAACATGCAATATTCATAGAATTTATATTTACATAATTGAAAATAAATGTCAGGTGACCCTGAGAGACCTGACTGTTTACATGGACACTATTAATTAGCTAATACTAGTGTTTATAAACAAAAGTATGTTCAACATTAAAAATAATTGTGTAAGTATAGTAAATATAAATAGTAAAATGATTACAAAAATACTTACTAATACACCATCTAACATTTAACAGATAACACCACTTGCTGCATCTAACAGTAGCCATACCACAGCCGATAGATTACAACTAATACATAAATAATGCAGGTGATGTGTTCCAGAACTGGATCTACCATCAGATCTGTGTGAATGTGTTCCAGAACTGGATGTACCATCAGATCTGTGTGGATGTGTTCCAGAACTGGATGTACCATCAGATCTGTGTGGATGTGTTCCAGAACTGGATCTACCTTCAGATCTGTGTGGATGTGTTCCAGAACTGGATCTACCTTCAGATCTCTGTGGATGTGTTCCAGGACTGGATCTACCTTCAGATCTGTGTGGATGTGTTCCAGAACTGGATCTACCATCAGATCTGTGTGAATGTGATCCAGAACTGGATCTACCGTCAGATCTGTGTGAATGTGTTCCAGAACTGGATCTACCGTCAGATCTGTGTGAATGTGTTCCAGAACTGGATCTACCGTCAGATCTGTGTGAATGTGTTCCAGAACTGGATCTACCGTCAGATCTGTGTGAATGTGTTCCAGAACTGGATCTACCGTCAGATCTGTGTGAATGTGTTCCAGAACTAGATCTAGCGTCAGATCTTTGTGAATGTGTTCCAGAACTGGATCTACCGTCAGATCTGTGTGAATGTGTTCCAGAACTGGATCTACCTTCAGATCTCTGTGGATGTGTTCCAGGACTGGATCTACCTTCAGATCTGTGTGGATGTGTTCCAGAACTGGATCTACCATCAGATCTGTGTGAATGTGATCCAGAACTGGATCTACCGTCAGATCTGTGTGAATGTGTTCCAGAACTGGATCTACCGTCAGATCTGTGTGAATGTGTTCCAGAACTGGATCTACCGTCAGATCTGTGTGAATGTGTTCCAGAACTGGATCTACCGTCAGATCTGTGTGAATGTGTTCCAGAACTGGATCTACCGTCAGATCTGTGTGAATGTGTTCCAGAACTAGATCTACCGTCAGATCTGTGTGAATGTGTTCCAGAACTGGATCTACCGTCAGATCTGTGTGAATGTGTTCCAGAACTGGATCTACCGTCAGATCTGTGTGAATGTGTTCCAGAACTGGATCTACCGTCAGATCTGTGTGAATGTGTTCCAGAACTAGATCTACCGTCAGATCTGTGTGAATATGTTCCAGAACTGGATGTACCATCAGATCTGTGTGGATGTGTTCCAGAACTGGATCTACCGTCAGATCTGTGTGAATGTGTTCCAGAACTAGATCTACCGTCAGATCTGTGTGAATGTGTTCCAGAACTAGATCTACCGTCAGATCTGTGTGGATGTGTTCCAGAACTGGATCTACCGTCAGATCTGTGTGAATGTGTTCCAGAACTGGATCTACCGTCAGATCTGTGTGAATGTGTTCCAGAACTAGATCTACCGTCAGATCTGTGTGAATGTGTTCCAGAACTGGATCTACCGTCAGATCTGTGTGAATGTGTTCCAGAACTGGATCTACCATCAGATCTGTGTGGATGTGTTCCAGAACTGGATCTACCGTCAGATCTGTGTGAATGTATTCCAGAACTGGATCTACCGTCAGATCTGTGTGGATGTGTTCCAGAACTGGATGTACCATCAGATCTGTGTGGATGTGTTCCAGAACTGGATCTACCGTCAGATCTGTGTGAATGTGTTCCAGAACTAGATCTACCGTCAGATATGTGTGAATGTGTTCCAGAACTGGATCTACCGTCAGATCTGTATGAATGTGTTCCAGAAATGGATCTACCGTCAGATCTGTGTGAATGTGTTCCAGAACTGGATCTACCCTCAGATCTGTGTGAATGTGTTCCAGAACTGGATCTACCATCAGATCTGTGTGATTGTGTTCCAGAACTGGATCTACCGTCAGATCTGTGTGAATGTGTTCCAGAACTGGATCTACCTTCAGATCTGTGTGAATGTGTTCCAGAACTGGATCTACCATCAGATCTGTGTGAATGTGTTCCAGAACTGGATCTACCGTCAAATCTGTGTGGATGTGTTCCAGAACTGGATCTACCTTCAGATCTGTGTGGATGTGTTCCAGAACTGCATCTACCTTCAGATCTGTGTGGATGTGTTCCAGAACTGGATCTACCTTCAGATCTGTGTGGATGTGTTCCAGAACTGGATCTACCATCAGATCTGTGTGAATGTGATCCAGAACTGGATCTACCGTCAGATCTGTGTGAATGTGTTCCAGAACTGGATCTACCGTCAGATCTGTGTGAATGTGTTCCAGAACTGGATCTACCGTCAGATATGTGTGAATGTGTTCCAGAACTGGATCTACTCTCAGATCTGTGTGAATGTGTTCCAGAACTGGATCTACCATCAGATCTGTGTGATTGTGTTCCAGAACTGGATCTACCGTCAGATCTGTGTGAATGTGTTCCAGAACTGGATCTACTCTCAGATCTGTGTGAATGTGTTCCAGAACTGGATCTACCATCAGATCTGTGTGATTGTGTTCCAGAACTGGATCTACCGTCAGATCTGTGTGAATGTGTTCCAGAACTAGATCTACCATCAGATCTGTGTGAATGTGTTCCAGAACTAGATCTACCGTCAGATCTGTGTGATTGTGTTCCAGAACTGGATCTACCATCAGATCTGTGTGAATGTGTTCCAGAACTAGATCTACCATCAGATCTGTGTGAATGTGTTCCAGAACTGGATCTACCGTCAGATCTGTATGAATGTGTTCCAGAACTAGATCTACCTTCAGATCTGTGTGAATGTGTTCCAGAACTGGATCTACCGTCAGATCTGTGTGAATGTGTTCCAGAACTGGATCTACCGTCAGATATGTGTGGATGTGTTCCAGAACTGGATCTACCGTCAGATCTGTGTGAATGTGTTCCAGAACTGAATCTACCGTCAGATCTGTGTGAATGTGTTCCAGAACTAGATCTACCTTCAGATCTGTGTGAATGTGTTCCAGAACTGGATCTACCGTCAGATCTGTGTGAATGTGTTCCAGAACTAGATCTACCTTCAGATCTGTGTGAATGTGTTCCAGAACTGGATCTACCGTCAGATCTGTGTGAATGTGTTCCAGAACTGGATCTGTAAGATCCGTTCGGAGGTGATCCATGAATATGTATACATGTATATTATATATGCAAAATATTAATAAATTACATGAGATTACTAATATTAAATTTGTTAAAGTAAATGAAATACATAAATATGTATAATGTATATGTATAATGTATAAAAAAAGTAATAGTAATGAATGATATATAAATAAGTTAGCTAAAGATGATTGTTAAAAATAAAGGCTATATTGATCATAACTGAGTGAAGACATTTTGTAAAATTAATTTTAAAACGTACAAGATAATAAATAGGTAAAATAACAAGAAAAATTAATAACAATTTAATAAACTATCTACACATCTGGTCCACATGCATGAGTCTGTAGACATTTGACTATGTCAGTGCTGTTTGTTGACATTTGTTGGTACTGTTGATTATGGCCACAGTCCACTTGCTATTTCTAAGGTTGTGAAACATTGTAATCGTGTTTCAGGGCCAGTGATGATGCGGCCGGACTGTTACTGGGGTCGACACTGTAGGACCCAAGTCAACAAACACCCACATGCCGCGTAAGATCAACTCTCAGTAAACCACATAACATTGAAACAACTGGCTTGCCTGCTCAGTTCAATCATTATTCATGCATGTCAACACCGTGGTAGTGTAGTGGTTAGCACATCTGACTAGCATGCCAGCAGTCTGAGTTCAAAACCCAGGCTGGGCCGGTATTTGGTGTAACAACCTGACCCAACATTGGGGACTGGGTATCCCCTGCGACTTCAAGATCACGTTAATGTTGGTCCCGTCTCAATTTGAGTTATAAAAGAACCACTGAGGATGACAAGTACCTGGCAGTGCCTATTCTCAGTGCCAGCATACAAAGGCGCTTGGTGATAATGTTCTGTGACCTTATAAGGTCATAAGATTGAACATACTGACTAATTACCTAGTATTAGTTTAGCTATATATCATATAGTCACAACGTAGTAATTTAAGGATACAATTATGGAGGTTCCGACATGTTCACTGTACTTAGGTCAGTGTCAGGACCAAGACGTTTGTGTCATGTGACTGTGAGAGATCATTAATTATGACAATAGTTTCATGTATAACACGTTGGTGACATTTGATCCAATTTGGTGACAACGTATCACGTAAACATAGCACACATGAAAGGTTCACATTATGTCAATCTTGTTTTGCAGAAGATTCAATCATATCTGTGAGCAGACAAGGAAGTCTTGACAGGTGACTTATGGGTGACGTAAAGATACTCGTGTCCTGATGGAGGCAACGTGACCTCTCTGCATGATTACCATAACCTAATGGTCCTGTCTGTAAGGACCACTGCTGGAGAGAGTTATGTGCAGACTCTTTAACCACCACTTTTATAGTTGGCAGATTTTTTTGTAGTCAACCAAAACAGTAAATGTGACAAAAAGGCGTGGTAAATGTAATTTTTTTACTGTACCAGATTAAGTTTTGAGGGTTGCTTTATGTTTTACTCCCTAGCATGATGACTTTTGACAAAGCATTTAGCCATGCTGCACTTATTCCACAAAGACATCAAACATAAATATCCACCACTGTCTACAGCCAGGTACTCATTCATTAACTGGTGGAACAATGAGGTATGAATGAACTTGCCCAAGGTTTGAAATGGAAGAAAGATCATCTGAGCCTTGATATATATGTATATATATATATATATATATATATATATATATATATATATATATATATATATATATATAGTATTTTTTATTGTAATAAAAGGACACCCGTAATGCTATCAGCCATTAGCTTATTTACGAGAATGCAGTCAGGTTGTCATAATGTTCTGTAAAATGTTTACTCTTTCTGCGAACACAATAGCACTATGTCTACATCAGCAGGTTAACATTCTGCAGCTAGTGAATGGAATTGAGATGCATTTGTATATATATTTTATAATTACAGTACTTAGAACCGCTGTATAATGCTTACATGAAATGCTGTGTGTTGGATTTACAGTTGATCGACATCCTCTCAGGTTGTGATGTAACGTATAAGATTTGTAAAGAAACTGTCAAAAATTCAGTTTTGTCCTTGGGGTTTGCTTGTCGATCTGAGTTGCTCAAGATAGACTGGGGTCAGATTGCATTTAGTTGTTGTTGTCTTGGTATCACTGTCGTCAGGGGTGATCAAGTTAACCATGGTTTCCGTTTCTATTGTGTTTTTTCTTCCTCTTTGCTCTTACTATGTTCACTATCGAACAGTCTCCAATTCTTTCTATATTTGCTCTTTTTTCTATTCTTCTCCCTAACTGTTTCTAGGTCACTTTTAATGCCCCATAAAAATGACAGCGTTAAATAATAAGTCTCCGCTTTGTCATGACGTATACTCGGGTGAGTTTGGGATGTATGTAACTGCCAGTCGCGCGCGCACGCATGCGCATACGTGGAATGACATCATGTACCGGATATACATTCCAGACCGTCACGCATAATATTAATTTCGCCCTGGCGGCGATTTTATCCCGCAAACAAGGTGGTATTCGCAGCGCTCATTTGTTTTAATATTGTATTAACGAGCTTTGTGTTAATATATATATATATATATATATATATATATATATATATATATATAATCAATGCGTGTGCACACATGTAATGTTTGCACAAGGAACACCAGCAGGGTGTGAACCTGCCACACACAACACTGAATCGATATTGCCCTAAACTGTCCAAGTGAACAAAATGGTTAAGACAAACAACTGACAATGCTTTTGCATTACAATACAATATTCTAAATGCAATCAGTCACAACTGTGTTTTATATTATTAGAACATTTTAATTTATATCATCTGATAGGAATACATAATTATTAAAAATCTAAACAAAGTATGCACAAACTCACTTTTCTGGATAACACTGCTAACTTTGTTTTGAACTCTTCTTTTATGGAAACACATCCTCCGTCACCATGACTGTCAAACACCCTATTTGAATGATTGTTTCTACCTGAAAAAGTGACAAATTACAAAACCAGTACATGCATGAGTTCTTAGTGGTGGTTATTACAACAGAACATGTTGCATTGCCTAACAATATCCAGCATTTTATCTAGTTGATTATCCTCTGTATGAATAGGGTATGTGTCATTTAATACACATTAGGTTTAATGTGAGGTGTGTGTGTAAAATATTTATAACATTGCTTTAATTATTGACTAATACAAAGTAAATTTATAATAGAATTGTTCCAATTAGTGTCTTCGTAAAGAGTGACACTGTTGGTGGCACTCCAGTCAAGAGACTGACCAGTCACATGTGTAACAATTCTTATTTACTCTGCTCATTTCTCCTGTTTATTTGTGGTGTTTATTTGTGGCCATGTTCTCCTGGACTATCTCATTTCCTTTGTTGCTTTGTCAGTGTCTCGGCGCCAGGTGGCCGACTCTTCACCTCTTACTTGGTGATTCCATGTGTTGGCTTAACAGATGAGCGCTACATGAAAAAATATAATAGTTATAATATAATGAACTAAAGCAAAATCATTATAATCCATTAAAACATATTACACAATATATGTACTTCAAAGACTACATGAATGTCCTCCAAGATATAGGTAGCAGTAACTACAATATTTATTATAGGTTCAAGCATTTTTATATCTTTCAGAACGAATTAATTAAAGTTTATCGTGAAACTGAGATAATGTGCTAAAAACACACAAAAATTAAGATAAAATCCACGAAATTGTGTAATTTATAATATATGTCTATTAATTTTTTTCGTGATAATGAAAAGAAAAAAGAGGGAATCCGGAAGTGGGAGACACTGGGAACATTCTGCCTATAGGACAATCTAATGGACTACTTGGGCTCGGGACTCCGCTTTGGTTGCTCCTTACAACGTTCCTCTGGCGAGAAACGTCACGACCTTCAAACACTCACAACTGACCACTGTGCTACGAGAAAGGGAGGGAGTATCTGCCCCTAAGCCCGGCGTTCCATTGCCGGATGTGACCCTCCATATTGCGAGCATCACGTGATACACCCTTTGCCACGAGGCATCGAATACACATCAGTTACAATTATAGTAGCAATTTCCTTCCTTTATATACCATATAGTATTTGACTGGCGAGATTGTGGTGTCAACCTTTCACAGCTTAAACCGATATATCTATTTTCAGCGAAGTTATTTTTATTGTAGCATGGCGTTAAAACATCGTTCATATGTTATATTATATCATATGATACGTTAAACATGTTAACATGTGAAACTATAATTATTCATCCATGCAGATTTATGGATAGGTATGTTTTACAACAGGCGACGTGAAACCAAGATGGCGCACACACCGTCGCCATTTTGTCCTTTATAAAATGTATCTGTATCTTAACTGGCAAAATGTCCTAGGGACACATCACGCCAGTGCGCATGGTGGGTCATCTGACTTAATTGTTAAAATGTTGGATTAAACTATTCTGAAATGATTTTAGTGATTTACTTGAGACAGTGTTTGAGGGGAGAGAATTATATTCCTTAATTGTTGTTGGGAAGAAGCTGCTTCCAAATATGTTTGCAGAGTATCTAATTTGCAAGAACTGACTGTCATGTTTACGTGAGGTTCTAGTGTTGTGTTGGATATAGTGATCTAGCGGGATATCTATAAGGTTATGTTCCATTTTGTATATTATGCTAAGTCTTTTAATTTTTCTTCTTGTTTGGAGGGTGTCCCACTGGAGGTCTTTATAAAGTTGGGTTACTGTTCCTGGTTCTCTAGAATAGTTATGTGTACAAAATCTGGCAGCTTGTCTTTGGATTCTTTCTAAGGTTTTAATATGTTTTAGGCA